>VNJS01011933.1:0-86407 GCA_008042575.1 Drosophila watanabei | reverse complement strand
GCCCATTTGCGCAATTCAGCACCCAGTGCTGCCCATCTCTCCGAAGATCAGCACCCAGTGCTGCCAGAAAATGCGCGATTAGCACCCAATGCTGCCCAATTTTGCGAAGATCAAAATCGTCGCTTTCCAACACTGAAAACGAGAGTTGGTAATTCACATCAAGACAAGTGCGGTCACACCATTCTCCGCCAGCACGTGTGCGGTGTTTTTTGTATTTAATTTTTATTTTTTACCGAATTCTATGAGAATAACTAGCCGGTAATATTAGCACAATGGCCATACAACCCAATCGGCGAAAGAGGAAACACGAGGAGCCCGACGCGGAATACCAGGACGACGGCGAGGTGGCGGTGCCCAGGAAAGTCCCCAAAGAGTCGAACACTCCAAAGGAAAAGAAGGATAAATCCAGTAAGAGCACAGTAGAAGCAACGGGGGAAAGCCGCCCGGAAACTAATGGGACAGAATCTGCAGACGCCACACCAAGCAAGAAAAAGGGTAAAAAGGCTGAAACATCAACTGAAAATGAAGCGCAACAGGTGGACATTGAGGTAAGCGAATCTCCCTCCAAAAAAAGCAAACGGAGGAAGGATGAGCAAAAGGATGAGGACGAGGTTAGTCCCGACTCCGGCATCGAGCCGGAAGAGAGCCACCCAAAGTTCCCCAACGACTTCAAGATGATGCAGTTCCGCACAAAGCTGCGTAGCAATAACTTCATTACTGGTGAGTACGCTGGCCATCACTTTGGATCTCTCTTTACCTTTTGCTTCCATCCAGAGCTGCGGCACTTCCTTTACATGGTCACCACTCGGCCGAGGATCGTGGCCAAGTACATTGAGAAGCGCGGGAAACCCTTGGAGCTGGCCGAGGCCTTCGACAGGATCGACAAGAGCAATATTTTCCATGTGGACTACCTCACCGAAGCGCTGCAGCGTGTCGTTATGGAAATACTCACTAACCAGAGGAGCCATATGGAGTCCGCTGCCCATGGCTGTCGCTACTTCCTTAAGGCCCACGGTGGGGTGCTTGAGAATCTGCTGCAGTCGTCGCGGCCCAGTCATCGGCGCAATGCCCTCAAGCTGCTGACGGCGATCGTGTGTGTGGAACCGCAGCTGGGTCGCCAGGTGTTAAACTCCTACGACATCCTCTCCAACGTGACTGTGATGCAGCAGATGTTGTCGCACGCGAAAAACGATTACCAGAACGAGGACACAGTGCGGAAGGCGTACATACACTTTATTCTGGCTTTCCTGGTCGATGGAAATACGTTGCTCATCCGGAATATCCTGGACCGAGGCCAGTTGATCGGCGTGCTGGCCAAGGGATTGGTCTACGATGATCATGTCACCGCCTGCGTGGTGCTTAACGCCTTGAGGCAATACGTGCTGGAGAACCCCGACATTCAGAAGACGAAGAAGGTGCTGGTGTTCGACTTGGAATGCTGCAAGAACCTGCGCCGTCTCTACGATTGGGAAGGACCTAACGGCCTGCCAGCGCTGTTTGACAAGAAAAAAGGGCTTAAGCAGCCGCCAAACGAACAGGAGGCCGAGGCTGTCTCGGCTGCAGTTCACGAGCTGCTGCTGATGCTACTCACTTCCCGCAAGCACGGAATCTGCTTCGATGCCATGACCCACTACCGCCAAAAGCAAAACAAACTGCAGGGCAAGGTTCTGGGTTCGCTGTACAAGCCCTACAAGAATCCTCGCAAAACGGAGCTGGTCCTGCAAACATTGAAGGCGTGTCCGGACTTGGGACGCAATACCGTGAGGAATTGCTCGTTATTTCTTAGTCCGTCCAAGAATTCAATCGAGGAAGTGCCCGACGCAGCGCTTTTCTTGGCTCAGATCATCGATGCAGTGCCTCCCAGTGCGCTGTCAACGGCTTTCGACAAGATGACACTGACGGACTTCAGTTTCTGGATTAAGGAGCTGTGCCTGCCCATTGAAGCATTGATGCACATCACGGGCAAGAGTTATTTGAACCACGCCGAATTCCGACTGAGACTGGCAGTGCAGCGCCTCCTGCTCTCCATGATGCGGCAGTACAGCAACTATGTGCGCGCCATTGCCACTCGGGAGCAGTCAAAGAAGGCGGGCAACTCGCTGCGCAAGTTCAAGTTCGATTTGCTCAACCATTTGCTCGTCCACTTTCCCACTATGGAGTCCATTTTGTACTCCCTCTTTCTGGCCATCAAGCAGCAGGGCCAGGAGGGAGTGGATGTCCTGGACTGCCTGTCGATTACCTTGGACCTGGTGCTGCTCATGTGCAAGGAGAACCGGGCTTTTGTGAATAAGACCAGTCAAATCCTGGATTACCTAAATGTGCTGCGACCCTTGTACCAAACGGATTTCGATGAGCTCGACAAGCCGCAGGACATTGTGAAGATTCAACTGGAGCTAAAATCGATCAAGACCATTTTGTTGCTGTTTCCGCGCTGCCTGAATCCCAAGGAGAATCTCTTCGAGCAGGTTTTCCGGTCGTTCATCAAAGCGTACATGCTGGAGGACAAGGCAATTAAGTCGGAGGCCGGCAACATGCTGAACCGACTCTTTCACAATACGGGTTTGTTTGAATCCTGCCGCCACGAGATCAACATCTGGCTGGAGGCTCTTATTGGATTTGAAGCCGAAACTGTGAGCAATGTGGTGAGCATCCTGCTGATGATACTTGGCCTGGATTGGAGGCAGATTGAGCTGCCGGAGTTGAGCATGGCGGAAACGGCCATCAACACCAAGAACCTGAGCAAACTGTTTGCCCAAATAGAGCAGGGTCAAACGGTGCAGGCTTATGTGGAAACCCTGACCCTAAGCAAGATGATGCCGCTGCTTTTGAAGGGAGTGGAGGTAGAGGCGCCCTATGACGCCTATGTGGAGCTGGTCTTTCTGCTCCTCTTCCACTATCACAGCAAGCCGGAATGCGTGCTCCAGCTGTATGATGGTCACCTGCAGAAGTACAGCGACTACATGAAGAGCTGGCTGCCCGGCCAAGGGAAGGACAAACCGAAGAAACTTCCGTCTATCCTTGCTGAGAAGTGGCCTTTGCTCAGGCAAATGCGAACGGCTATCACAGAGGAGGATTCCCTATCTTTCGATCAAGTCTTTAAGGCGGAGAGCCCCGAAAATAACTTTGAGCTGCAGCTGGGCGAGGGTCAGTCCTCGTTGCTGCACTCGAGCGTCGGAAACCCACGTCGCAACATGATCTACGTTCAGGATCTGCTCTTCGTCTTCAGCTACCTCTTCTCTAGTCAGCGATTAAGCAAACTGCAGGCGGAGCTCACCGCCGATTACCTTATCAAGTTCCTGCAGGTCGCTAGCCAAGTTGATGGCGGGACAGAGGAGGTTCAGGAGGAGCATGATCAGGAGCAGGAGGAAACGTACAGCCAAAGTCTTCTGCACTACATTTTCAATATCCGTCTGGCACAACTGCATCCCACCGAACTGCTGAGTGAGACCAGTGACACTCGCTTGAACTACGTCATCTTCCTGCGTCGACTCACGGAGTTCTGCCGTACCTTACCCCGTTTCGAGAGCTACACGGCGAACTACCGCCTGCATCTGATTAAGGCATTGGATATTGCTCTAGACACGTCGGTGGATAAGCTGAAACAGCAGCAGCAGCTCGTGGAGTGCGTGGCTCTGGTGGATGCCTTCGAATTGAACTCCAGCGAGTGCTGCCTGATGCTGGAGCTACTCACAACGAAACTGCAAGCCCAAGGTTTTATGCCGAGCAATAAGCCCAATCACTACTTCGACCTGCTCCTTCGCCTGCTGGGACGTCTGACCACTCTAAAGGAGCCCGTCGATTGCCGAAAGGCCCTTAAGGTTTTGCTGAGCTTCTACAAGGGATTCTGTGATCTGAACGAACAGCAGCTGGAACCCCTGGAGGCGGCTCTGCTACAGTTCCTGATTCAGTACCATCACCACCTGGCCGAGTGCGATGGAGAGTTCTTCGCTTGTTTCTTCACATCCTCTCGAAAACTGAGCAAGTCTGCCATCCGCCTGGCCAGTTTGCTCTTGGAACGTCAGCCCTCGTTGGCAGAGAAGTTCGCGGAGCTGCTGCCCAGCAATTTGGAACAAAAGGAGCTGGTGTATCCCCTCCTGGACATTGCTTTGACCAAAAACTATCATATACCACAGGCCGTGCTGCAGCGGTGTTACCAAACCTACAAGAATGGCTTTATGAAGAGCATTGAGAAGCCTCAGAAGGCCGCTCTCATCTACCGGGAGCACGCGGAGGCCAGCGCCCTGCTCATCGCCCTGTGCATGCCCAAGTCGGAGTGTGTGGATTATTGCCAGAAGCAGCTGAAACTCGACTCCGTGGAGCTCTTTCAGGTCCGAGTTCTGCGGGAGATCTATTGGCAGGCCTTTGCATCCGCCAAGGATGAAAAGCAGAAGGCTACCGTCTTCGTCAATTATGTAAACCTCAACGTCCAACTGCTGGCGCTGGATTTAAAGAAGCAAGCCTTGGACTTGCCCAAGCTTGAGCAAATAGCTTGGAACTGCTACGAGTGGTGGGAGACGAACCGTGAGAAGGACCTTCCTCTGGACTGGAGCCGCTTGCTGAGCAACCAGCAATGGTTAAATTTCTGCAAGAGCTGCTTAAAGTTGGCTCTTCATCTCGGCGAGGAACGACAGCCAGCTCAGGATGAAACCAATGGGCTTGTGCTTAAGCTGATGGCCTTCCTCTGCGACGGAATGTACGCGGACTACGAGGTTGAAGAGCCGGTTGAGGAGGATCCCACAACAGCCGTGCTTTACGAAATGATTTGCACCCATTCCTGCTGCTTCGACCACCTCCTGGGAGCCCCTAGTGACACCAAGACCCACCTTCTTCAGCTCATGGAGACTTTGGCCAGAAAGGCACCCAGTGCCCTGCAATCGGCTCACATACCCGTGATCCTGGGATCCTACCATGCGAAGCTCTCCCCCTCCGATCGTTACGGACTGGCGCTGTTGGAGCACTACGAACGCTTCGATGTGGGCTTGGAGCAGTACAGACCCTTCATCTGGGGCGAGAGTGCCGTGGCGCACTATGCCTTGAGAGCAGCCGATGACGATGAGCGGGCACGCTTGCAGCAGCAGGAAACCAATGTGGCCCAGGTGCTGGCCTTGATTGTTCGCGAGACTAGCGAGTACACTATTGAGAACTTCCCCATTTGGAGGAGCCTGCATGCCAGCCAGCAGTTGCCCGCGTCGACGTTCCAGAATCCTGCGAAAAAATCACACAATTTCGGTGACAATCAGCTGGAACAGATGATCGAACAGGGTCGTGAAGACTTCCCCCAGGATCTGCGTCGCATCTGTCCGAAGCGCGAAAAGATCTACGAGACCTGCTACGATCCCGCCTTCCTGCTGCCCCTTATGATGCACTGCTTCGCACCGGAGTCCGTGGTCTGGGCTCGCTGGCCGGTGCAGAACGGATTGCTGGCGGTTAGCTTCTGTGGACTATCCTCGCTGGACAAGGATATGCGCCTGGCGGCGGCCAGTTGCCAGCAACGCTATCGCACCCACTTTGAGCTGTCCAAGTTCTACGAGAAACCGCTGTGGACGCAGGCCTACGACAACATCCAGGCGGGACTGAGCGAGCTAAGACAAACTTGGCTGGCACAGAGGAGGACGCATGGAGGAACTCCAAGGGTGCCTCTGATCCCGGCCTTGTTCATCGCGCATAGCTTCAACTTGAGCACAGAGCCAACGCATCTTCTGTACAAGCGACTAATGATGTACCTCCGGCTGAAGCAGAGCTTCAACTTCCAGACCATACCCGACTTCAATGTGTTCTTCTACTCGCAGGAGCCGGAGCACCAGCAGTACCGCGAGTTCATCATCGAGTTGCTGCGGTGCGGTATCAAGTGCAGCGCTGATCTCTTCCTGCTGGTGTCCACCAATACGTTCAAGGTGCTTCTAGGATTCTACGGCTCCAGTTTGGCCACGCTGGAAACGAACCTGCTGCTGCTATCGGTGCTCTCCACGTGCGTGAAGATTCCCGGCGCTGTTAAGATTATGCTGGAGCACGTGGGCATACTTTCCTGGCTGGTGGGCGTAATTCGCGACACGGAGTTCCATCAGTTCGACATCATCGAGGGCATCATCAGCATCATCAACAATCTGTGGTATTCCCTGGCCGCCGCGCGGTCTGAACTGCCGGAGTACGACCACGTGCAGTTGCGTCTGTATCGCCTGGTGCTGCAGCTTTTGCCGCTGCTCTCACCGCGCATTTCCGTACCCGGCCTGGGACGCCTGCTAAACGTGCTCTGGAAGAGTGGCTCGGCCTGTGGTCAGCATCGCGCTTTGTCCGCAGCCCAACTGGATGTCCTGATTGAGTGCCTGGCTCGACAGTGGCCGGATCAGCTGGCAGGAGTGCGTTACGTGAAGATCTACGGCGGCTCGGGCGCCTGTTCCCGGTCGGAGTACTGCGACTGGCTGGCCAGCGACCAGAAAGTCGATGTTCACGCCGTCCTCGCACTGTCCAGCCTGCGGGAGTATGTCAGCGATTGGTGGCAGGCGCACCACGGGGAGAAGAGTAAGGAGAAAGCAAAGGAAGTGCTGGTGGAGTCCAAGGAGTAGGGAAGCCTTTTTAAATAGTTTTTGCACTAGGTTAAGCTATTGAATTGTGTTTATTGTATAGGCATAAAGAGTCTTTGATTTATTAAACTGTATGCAATGAAATTTAGAGTAGAGTCTTTAAGTGTTTTCCCGCGATGATTGAGCGGTCCTCTTATCTTCCAAGCCTGACTGATTACCGCCGTAACTCATGCTGTATCAATATTTGTGGGAGTTGCCCCTCAAGCGAATCACTCACTCAGTGGAGTGTTGAAAATGAACTGTCATGTCTCTGGCTGCTCCATAAGCCTCGTCAACCTTCATTAGTCGGCCCGCTGCGTATGACAAATTACGGGCCATCAGCATAACAAAAGATCGGTTAAGCCAAAAATGAAGAAAATCCGAAAAGCAAGGCATATGGCAAAACCCTTTAGTGTTTGTTAATTTGGCCAATCCGTTTTCACACGCAGCAGCCAGCGCCCGGTACAAGTGGGCGTCCACCGATATCTCCACCCTCCACTCCACTCCACTCCGTACGGTGTGCATCACGGTGTCTGCGACGACCCCAGGCACCACCTACAATTTGTTGGGTCAACAAAATGTTAATCACCCGAAAGAGCTTTGGGCACAAGCAGGCGAGCGATCTTTGGTCGCCGGATTTCTACTCTAATATGTAAAGCAAAGTGCGCAGAGTTGACGCAATCGGCGAACGAAAATATTCACAAGATTTATGATCTTACTAGATGTCTCGAAATCTAAGCCACTTCGTTACATAAAACCCGGGGTTGGGTCGCGCTCTAGAGTTGCAGACGGAGACGGAGACGGAGATGGAGATGGAGCTCTGGATCCGACATAATTGATTGATATTGCTTGGCATTTTGTTGTTTATGAGGCGGACGTCTTGCCAAAAGGTATCAAATGCAGCATCGTTTGGCCTGAAAAATATAGTGGATCGAATAAATGTATAAATTTTGATTAGCCCGGGGCATGAGCAACATGGGAATATATAAATGGAGACGGCAAATGATCTGGGAAATCATCCCGCTTGATGGATCATATTAATATCGCATGGCTAGTTATAATCATAAGGCCCTTAAAAATTGGTCGTAAATCGAAGCGTCATTAATTGGCCACATTGTCATAATCTGCATGAACTAATAGCTTCATTGGATTGATTGGCAGATGCAAATAAATAAATATATATAAAATTTAAAGGTTGGAAACTTTCAAGGTTTGAATAATAATACCTATTTTGAGAGCCAAATGGGAATATCTTTTGACTGCTTTTGTTCACCTATTTGTACTTTAAGTGAATTTGAACTGATAAAAAGTTCTTAACCTTTGATCGTATAATAATGGGCTTTCTTTTTCCCCAATGGCCTTTAAGGTTTCACGCATCAATCAAAATCCTTTAATAAATCTCAGAGTTTCACTGGCATTTCAGTTTCTCCAGCCACAAATCAATAGGCGTGGAAAATCGGAACGCCGCCATGGCATTGAACTACGCACAATGGGCCAAGAAATATTTATATATAGAGTTCAAAAGTTCGGACGGTAGCCAAGCGGCATCAGCAGCTGCCCAAGATTCCGACAAGACAATAAGGCGGGATCCCATGGAGGCCCCTGTGGGCGTGACCACATTTCGCTGGACAATTAAGCGGCTGTCAAATGATTGATTTAGCTTACTTAAAAAGCGATTTCGTCTAATCCGGAACTGACAAGGCCCCGCCGCAGTGTAACCAAAGACCCCAAGCGGCGACGGCGGATCTATGGGCATCCCCGGGCCCCTTGGAGCGTGGATGCATACGATTATCCGGAGTGGTGCGTTAGCAAATCTTTTCTCAGGTTTCAGCGGGTTGCCTGGGATTGCCTGGGGATTTGGGATCGGAGCTGCTTCTGCCGCGTTCATATTTCACACCTTAAACGACAATCCACGATTGCTTTTTTGGCTATTTGCATTTTAAATTATTAGTTTTAGTTTGGCCCTCATTGACACGTTTATTTCGTGGCGCACAAAGGCCTTTGTCTTATGTCAAAACGTATGCAATTTATACAAATTTATTTATAAACAAATTTCTCGATTGTCTGCGGGCCTGTTTGTGCCATATATTGAGCTCGTTGCTCTTTTTGCTATTTATGGTTTCATTTGCCACTGCCAATCATAAATGCCAGGGAGCTGCCGCTCCAGCTCCTCCCGGGCAGGAAGAGAGAGGGGCCATCAGGTGTCACAATGGAATAAAGCTGAGCCCCAGGCCTCGCTGCTGATCGCTTGTCCAGATCGATGGATTGATGACTTTATTATGCGCTATGAATTATGTGAACGGTAGTGGGAAAAGGGCGTGGCCAATTGAATCAGGTTGCTGAGGTCAGCGATGGCAGTTGCCAAGTCGAGCACGGCGGAGGGTCAAACTTGCGGTTAACTTGAGTTATGACAGCACACAGGATCACCTCTGATCGGATGCCAATCCGTAACCGCAAAACTTCATTAGGAATCCGGTGCACATGGCTGCTGGGAGCCATGCAACTTGCATTTTCAATTAGTCATACACTCGGGAGAAATATCCTTCTCCTAAAAAAAGGTTAATTTTTTAAATTTAATTAAAGGAAATTTTATAACATTAAGAAAATAGTCTGAAATATTTACATTTATATTTTAATTAATAAATAAGATTAAAATTATGTAAATATCTAAAATTTCTTTCTTTAAAACGGATTTCCCAAGTGTACAATAGCAATACCCCATTTCTTTCTAAATGGCCCGCGGCTCATCACGTTGCGCCTCCAGTTGGCAGCATGTGCTGTCTGTCCGCTTGTCCTGGCCACAATCAAAATTTGTTCAGCATACGGAGCAGCAAACGATTTTGACTTGGAAAAAGTCAAATTGAAAATTTGCAGGCCGAGGAAAACGCATGAAGCAGTTGGAAAAGGGTGCAAACGGGTTCAAAAGCTCACCAGGCAACCAGGCGTCGCGGCGTCTCGGCATCATTTCAAATATCAAAAGTCACGACGAAGAAAGCTGGTTTGCCGCCCGACGTGTTCGATGCTTGAATTTTCGGTTTTTTGGCTCGCATTTGCGGCTTTCGTTGGTCTTTACCAAGCATTTGGCAAATAATGTGCTGCTAAGAGATGTGACTCCGACTCCGACTCCCTTGCACTCGGTGGCACAAGGAAAACGAGTCAGACGAAAATGCTTTTCACTGCCTGCCGATTCTCCATTGACAGCGGATGAGGCTCCTCCTCGTCCTCCACTCCCGCACCTTCGGCGCGGGGTTAATTTCTCATACAGGTTACGGTGGCCCAAAAGGTGTTATCGCACCTACCGCGGAAATTTGGCAATGCATACAAAATGTGCTATTAAATGCAATGGTGCATTTACATTTATTAAAGAAAGAAAAGGTGTTATTATTATTATATTCACGGATTTACTGAAGGAATGTTTGACAGTCTCAAAAAGTGCATGATCCTGTCACTGTGCAGCATTTCGTGAGTTTTAACTTATGTTATTCTCTTGTTCCTACTATCTCAATACCTGTGTTGATTAATAATCAACTATTTCGAGGACATAAAAGAAAAAAGGACAATTAAAACGCAGAAATCCTTGATTTTCCATAAACTGTTTTTCGGTTAATAATTACCATACATGGTGCCACATAGCGCTTCCAGGTTGTTGCCTCTTTGGCATTTTGTGGCTCATCAAAACCACTGCGGCTCTTCAACTGTGCAGAAAATCAAAATAAAATAATTGCAAACGGGCAAAGCCAAGTTGACTTTTATCAATAAGCGGAAATAAGAAAAGGCAAGCGGAAATCGAAGATTCGAGCCATGCGTATTCAGAAATGAGTTAATTTACATGCTGAATTGGCGTTAATACGGGAGAAATTTGCACGGTGAAGAGGTGGCCCCAAAAGCAGGCACGAGGAAATGGCCAACTTCAGCTGCATCTCCGACGCCAACTTTGATCTGCGGCACGTGTGTGTGCCTGAAGTGCTCATTAAGCGCTCGGCTGCTGTGGGCAAGGATTTGGCCAAAACGAAACGAGTTGGCCGCGAAGATGCCACAGAGCGCGGCGCTGTTGGGTAACTTGGAAAGTCTTTGGACGAGACACGCATAAAACACGAACGAAAACAAAAATACTGCATGCAAAAAATATATAAAACTTAATCAAGCCGCAGGCTGCGCTGTTCCACTAGAATTGAGTTGCGTCATGGCGGCGCCGCTAAAAGGTGTTGGGAATCGGCCGAGCTGCGAGCCAAGTTCAAGCCCAACACAGCCACGGCAGGGGCAGAGAGCCATAATGAGCTGGGCTTTCATTCATTAGCCGCCTCCAGCCGGCTGGCAACATTCGCGCCATCTGCAGCATCTTCAGCGAAACTCCAGTGCTTTTGTCTTCGGCCAGGAAACCTCGACGCGCTCGCGCCTCAGTCTGCAGCGAGCGTTCAGACGGTTTGGTTCAGTTGTTGTCTGCCAGCAGCGGTTAGCCGCCCCAGCGCCCAACTCCCCCGAAATAAAAAATACAGTCTTTCCTACGAACAAAACTCGTAAACCAAAAGCAAACGAAACCAAATCGATAAACTGCCAGCCGCGAAAATTATCGGCCGGTGTGCGAACTGTCCGCTAATTCGAAAATAACGATTCGAAATTTGGCAATTAAACGAAAATAAAGTGCAACGAGGAACGGATCGGAACGGTCGACAGTCGACAGTCGACAGCCAGCGGCAGATAGGCCGTAAACCCACCTAATGAATACAATATAATCCAAACACAATAAAGGAAACGTTAGCAGCTAATTCGCATTTGATTAGTTTATGTTTCTGTCCCGATTCGAATATTACAATTTGATTGCGTGCATCGTCCGAGCGACTGGGAGAGAGCGGAGCGACGTGGAGCAGAGTCATCATCGGGCCAGCTGGATTACGGCGCTATAAAATTGGATATATCCTACAAACACCATCGAAATGCTTGTGGTGAGTATTGCATCAGAGGTTTACGTTTACTGCTTTGGTTATAAATAATTAATTAAAAAAAATTGAGTGTTTTTATGTTGTTTTATTTTTTAAATTTTATTTGTTGTGAATATTTAGTTCTGGTGAACATAAATCCATGCTTCAAAATACAGCTTCTCTCTTTACTACAATGAAAAAATATCTAAGGACTTTGCTTCCACACAAAAAACATTTGAAATAAAGGTGTTCTGCATCTTTTTTGTTCATCTTTTAAGCTAGGCATTAATTGAAACACAAAAATATATTTTTAGAAAATAGAAAATTAATTCGAGCTGTAAAGATACCGCTTAAAAATTGACTTCGGCATTGAGAGTTTCAATTCAATTCCAGCTCTATCTTTAATCTGAAAAAAAAAATAACTTTCATCAATTAATAATTAATATAACTAATTCTGTTCTCAAAAGATTAATGACAGGTGATAATAAAGTTATTTTTCCACGCTAAATATCACTTAACACTTACGGGGAACCCCTTAACCCGCATTAAAAACTCACTTTTTCTTTTCTTTCAATCTGAAAGTTTGACTGACGACCCTCAGTAGAAATTTCACCAAGTTCGCTAATTAAATTACCTTAATTAGTGGGACACAAGCCATCTGGCGATCCCCGCCCATTTTTGGCACATCGAAGACACCATCATCAGTGTGGGAGTTGCGAGCTGCGATCTGACAGCTCCGATCGACGCCAATCGATCAGATAACCCTCGCCATTCATGAATATATGCATGGGATCTTTTCGGGCTTTTGGCAAGACCAAATTATTGAAAGTCATTGGCCAAGTCATTTGTGTAATGGCTTTTTAATGCCATTTAATGATTCCATTTGGTCGCTGGACACGGCCAGAGCGGCAATAAAACAATTTAATTAGCGACATATGAGACGCATTTAATTTAGAGATCACAATACTATAATGCGTGGTGCCCAGCAGCCACGGCTACCGATCGAGTTGTTTTACGAGCGTTAATCACTCACTGAATGGCAGAAAGTCCCTCCGATTAAGACCGTTAAAAGCGACATATAATGCCGTGACTTTGGGGCCAAACATAGTTAAAGATGTGAATGTGAATGTGAGTGGCGGTGCTAACAAGACCTCCAATCGCAGTCGTTTAACTCAATTAGATTGGGCAACCCGGCGGAGCCATTTGCAGGATTTATATGCCTTCTGGCCCGCATGTAAACCAGAGCCGGAATAGCAGTCGCAATAGCAGCTGTAGTCGCTGTCCAAGGCGAACCCATGTCCAAGCCCACACCCCAAGCATATCCGATTTCTGCTTATGCAATCGACAGTTTATGGCCAAATTCAAATCGACGGCGACCTGTTCGCCAGCCAAAGTTGAGAGTTGGCTACAGCCTGCGACTGGACCTGGTCGAATCCCAGTTTCAGTACCAGTGCCAGTCCCAGTGCCAGTGCCAGTGCCAGCCAACAAGTCATCTGTGAAGACGTCCCAAAACGCAAGATGTGTGCAGATGCCTGCCGCTGTTGACATGCAATAAAATTTCACTTTTCACCGTTGCATAATTGCAGTTTGACAATGCTTAAAATTGATTATGCTGCGTTTTCCTTTTTTGCTTTGCTGTTTGCCTTGGCGAAAAAACAGCGGCGGCTTCCTTGCCTTCCGCTGATTTCACCAGCCCAAAATTAGCCATCGGGTCATAAATCATGCAGAGACATCCAGTGTCAAGGGATGAGCTGGGACAGCTCCCAAAGTGGGATTTTCCCAGTTGGCTAAAAAATTAACCAAGGTTTACGGTTACAGCAAGTTACAGTTCTTTCTTTGCTTAAAAAGTTAGGACATGGAATTCCACTCTGCAATTACCCAAAAAAAAACATCCAATTATAAGTACCTCAAAAGATATTCCCTTATGCCCATAAAAGAAAGCTAAAGCGATAAAAAATGAAATGGTCTTAACAATGCTTCCAGTCATTAGCTTGAATTTCCCCAAATAAAACCAATCCCATCTCCCCCTCTTTTATTGTACCACCGATGGTATCACCCCCGAGTTATCCAGTTTCTCTAAAGCATTTCAATTAATGTTTTCAAGTGCCCCGGGGCACCGATTTTCACAGTCATTGATCGTCAGGGAATGGTATTTGATTTGCTTATCGACCCGCTGCCATTGTGGCTGGGTAAGGAGCGAGTGTAAGGTAACAGAAAGTAAAAGTGCCACACACTCGCTCACGATCGGCGCTTCATTCACAAGATACAACATATTCAATTCATGGATTCAGCAAGAAATAAATAACAAGAAACAGGCGCCCGCCCGCACACTGAGCACCAGCGAGCACATATCGTGCCGGGAGATCTGTATCTGGATCCAGGGACTGCACGAAATTGTGCAATTGTCAAAATAGCAATTTACAATTTACCCTATGATGGATGGCCAACGAAGAGGATACCGCAAGACGGCTTGTGGCATAAATCAGAGCCACCTGAGGTTTACAGCCAAAGCCGCTGAGAAGTGTCGTTGGCAAGTGCAGTGGATGATTGCGGTCATGCAACGCTTTTAGGGGGAGTTTAGTGTCGAGTTCGTTGCCTAAGTCTTTTGTTTGGTAAACTCCGCCACGCACTCCTCTCGGGCCTCAGCTCTCAGCTCTCAGCTAAAGGTCAACAGCAGCCCAGGCTGCCCTGGCAATTGTGCGTCAAGTGGTAACTGGCACACGACGCTGCACACACAATGTAAGCGATTTACATAATAATATGTAACTATATAGACAGGCGAACAAAGCACTAGGCGCTGGGCATAAAAACATTTACCACTTCCACTGGCCACCGCCACGGATGGGGAGCCGTAACTGGCAGCCGATGATCTCTTCTTCCTCAAGAGAAACGGAGAGACAGAGAGAGGGAGAGAGACTCGAAGACCTGATGCCCGGGCATCGATAAAAGTGAAACCGAAATTGCCGAGTACACGGCCCAATGATGCCATTGACATTGCATTTTTGTCTCAACGCGCCATTAGATGTAAAGAGCAAAACAAAAAGCAAAGGCAAAAAATGGGAAAAAAGAAAAGAAGAGATAAAAATAAAGAGTTTCCCTGCCGAGTGGCTCCTCCCAGCTTCGAACTTCCCAAACAATGGGGCAAACATTACGCGAGTGCGCCCGCAAAAAGCCCACAACACAAACAGAAATTGCTGTAGGATTGCTTTGGAAAAACCTTACAGCAATGTCTGAGTGTGTGCGTCTTGGAAATTTATTGTAATATGCGCACATTGGTAATTTTGTCTTATTTTTATTATTATGAAATGTGGCCGTGTGGCTAAATAAAAGCCGGGAAGATGGCAAAAAGCGTTGGTCAATAAGCTGCGGCTATAGCTGCAGATGAAGATACGGATTTTCACTCAGCCGCCGCCGCCGTCGCTGCCACTAATGTCAGCGAGAGTTTGGCGTGGCAAAAAACAGTTCGCCGCTGCGGAAACCTGTTGTAATAGACAGACTGACAGTCGGGCATAATATTGTTATTGCCATTATGCATCCCCAACTCTGCCTGAACTGAAACTGCCTGAAAATTGAATCCGATGCTTGAACTTCGTCTGCTTATCGGTTGATCATCGCTAAACTTGACCTCTGGCCAATCAGCCAAAATACGGCTAACCTTTGTCTTCGATCTATGATTCGATCTGCCATATCTATGACGGCTTACACGCAACCAAACCCAATTAAATGCACATAAATATGCAAATAGCAGCCAGCAAAATGGGCCCTAATCGAAATGTAAACAGCTATGAGTTCGGCGAAGATCCCCTCACGATATCGCGTTATTGGTCAATATCCCGAGACCGAGACCCAATCAATGCCAATCAAAAGCTCGCTTCCACGTCAAAACAGCCCAGGCCCGGCCACCGTCGATCTGGGACCTGGGATTAGGCTAATATCTCGTCGAGACAAAGCCACAGATCTCGGAACCGGGCGCGTCAGCCTCGACATTCGAGTGTGAATTTATGCAAATGCCCGGGACTTGCTATCTATATGCTATCGGCTATCGCCATCCACTCCGAACGAGCTCCCATTGAGGGGAGATGATGCGGCTGGCGGCTGTGGATGTGGCTGCCGAGGCCCACACACGCAATTACATTGGTTTTTTATGCGTTTTTGGACAACAAAGCTTGGTAGCCACAAAGGCAGTTAAAAGTCCATAAAATACTGTAACAAATTTATTGGGTAACTGAAAACAAGGGAAATCATCAATGGGGGGAAAATGGTAGCAAAGTCATCGATTTCTGCATGCTCTATAAGAATTTTGGTTAATATTATTATTTATTATAGGAATAATGTAAGAGCATGAAAGTAAACATAGATAGGCAGGATAAAGGATTCTGGTAAATGAGACAAACTACTAATGTTATACAGAGAGTAGAATATAGGTCAACCTATCGAAATTCTGCAGGAATAAGAGCTCTGATGCGATACAGTTCCAAACCCTTCCAAAACTTTAGTGAATGATAATGTTTCTTAGAGTGTAATTATATTTCAACATAATGATATAGTTATGTACAAATATTATTTCTTAAAAAAAAATATGTTTATTACAAAAGAAGTGGCTAAGCACCTCAACTCATCATCAAGATCACCTGCAAAAATATTTTAAAGCAAAACTATATTTGACATTTTTATGGAAATCGTTTGGTGGAGATTTTTGTAACACCTTCGGCCAGCTATCATCATTTTGTTTGTTTTAACTATCGCCCGAAATTTGGTTATGAATCAATACCAATTTGTATAACACAATAATAGGCAATTTAAACAAAAGTAGTCTTGAGATAAATATAACCAAATAAGTTTTCCTTTCAGTCGCCAGAGAAGTCATCTTTCTTGGCATCTTTGGGCGTGAACTTGGGCTGGCCATAAAACGGCATGAACTGGATTTTAATCTAATATATCTGTATTATAATCTTTGATTGCAATTCATGCGGTTGCATTTTATGACTGTGCAGGGATTACAACACAATCTTTACAACATTAATATTTATGCTGGCCCACATAAAGCATAAACACCAATTTGCACCGACTCGCCAATTGGCGGACTGGTTGGACTTTTGATTGGCGGGGATGGGTTTGGGAATGGATTGCGTTATGCGGCGAGCGGTTACATCCAGAGCCAGATAAACAACTTTCGGCCAGGTCTCGAAATTCGAGGTTTATCATCTGGCAGCTGCTTAATAATGCGTGGCCGGTGGATGCCACTGGATGCCACACTGCATTAAACCACAGGCTTGGGCAATGCAATCCTCCGGCGCCGGAGCCTAAGTGCAGCATGTAAAACGTAAAACTGAAAAATGCATCTGCAGAATGCGAAATGCGAAAAACGGCTGGGGTGCAGCGGGGCTCAGCAGGCGTGAAATTAATCACAGAAAAGGCGGGAAATTCCAGGGAGGCCTCCCCCTCGCCGCGAACTGACAGCTGGAATTACTGGCATACGAATATGATGTACCATTTCTTTATTGTTTTGTTTTGTTTTCGAGTGGAACTGGGTTACCCAGTCTTCAGTCTCCAGTCTTCGCCTTCGAAAGTGAAGTTTGGTCAGTTTACGCTTATGCAATTGCCGAGATTGCGGAGATATTTGGCTTATAAGAAGAGGTAACCGAACGAGCACGCAAAAGAAAACACTTTCAACCCACACACCAGGGGAGAGAAGAAACACAACGTAAAATAAATAATACAGACAGCTCTGGGCCATTATCCATTGAGGTATTGCTAATTTATTGGCGTTGTCCGATTGTTGTTAAATCACTTTTTACACTTTATACGCTTTGCCGCAAGCTTGTGGCCAAGATTGGCTTGGTTGTGGCGGCTTCGGGCCTTTTTGCGGAACCCAGCGGCCAGCGAATATAATTATGGATAATTAAAGGAATTTTATTAAGCTGCCTTATGGCATTTTACGCGCTTGTTAATTTCGTGCATTTACCATGTGAATATCTCCATCCAATTAAAACGGAAACTTTGGGCCCGGGAGGGGTCTTCGCTTGATTGTTTTTATGATTATGATTTTGCCTGTGAACTAGTACGAATATTCCGCAGAGAAATTTGACAAGCCTTTTTCAATTAATTTGTTTTCTACTTAATTTATTTTTAAACGAAAATGAAATTGAATTTTCTTAGATAATACTGCAGTTATTTGTTTAAATGACGTCATAGTAGGCTTTCAAATGCCAAAGTTTTGCCCGCAATTTCAGCAAATATCTGAAACTAAGCACTTCCGCCTGGAAATATTCGTGTTTTTCAGTGCCAAACATTGCAGGGAAACAGCCCGAAATGAAATAAAAATGGTAATGCCTACATGCAATTGAGCAGTTTGCCTTTTAATATACATACCTGCTGAGGTTTCCATTTGGCTGGGACCCACGACCATTACAATTTATGATGATTGCTATTTCTGTTTTCTGTGGATCCACCACCTCCTCCTCCTTCTCCTACTCCTGCCCCTTTATATATGTATATTTATCTTTATCCACATCCGCAGCAAATTCAAAGCCGGCAAACTTGATTAGCTTAGCGCCAAGTTGACGGCACTGACGGACTGCCCAACTCTTTGGCTGACTGACTCGATGCCGACGATGATTTCCATGGCGAAATTGACGCAAATGAGCAGCCGAGCAGGCGCAGCCATTGATTTTTTGTGGCCAGAAAGCTGAAAGAGGCAGCCGGAAAGTCAATGGCAAAGACGACGAGAAATTATTTCCCATCAAAAAGCGCTACCTTTGCCCTTTCGCAGAACTTGAACCCTGGCCTTGGCTCAAGCGGAAGGCAAGCTGCCAAGTTAAATTGTGAAAAATAATGGTTATTTTCACCAGTCTATTTAATGTGAAAAAAGGCGAGTCATGTTCGATTTTATAGTGACGGACTTCAAAGGAAAGATGCCTTCGGTTTGTCTGAAGGGGAACAAGTAGAAAGTTTTTTCGGGGGGCAAAGCCTCAGAGTCAAAGGTGTTGAGCAGACTTGAGAGATTGAATCGATACCGAAGATGGATCGATACAAAAAGATACCAGGCAGCTACAATTGAATAATTGATATTTTTTGTATTTGCTTCAATACACTCTGAAAAAATAATCTAAGCTTATTACATAGTGTTATAGTTTTAGTCAGAAGGAGTCAGTTATAACATTGCTTAAATAATAACTAGAACTCAAAAATATATATACGCAAGATCAAACTTTCTACGAATAATTTCTGCCTGTGTATGGCTTAAGATTTATGCAACATTGGCATTCCACAACGCTCGAGTCCTTGCTGCGAACCCAATGGGCTTTTCATTTCATCTGCTGCTGCGACTGCTGATGATGCTGATTAAATAATTTCCAGCCAACGACTAGACCACGATTGTACAGTTCAGCTCAGATGTTGCTGGCAACTCGAACTAATGCCCAGTGCCAAGTGGCAACAACGTGACTGCCACACAAAACTCCTGGGCGCCCACAACGATTCCAAAGCCCAGACTTAAATCGAAAACAAAACGAAAACGAAACCAAATCAAACCGGGAAACTCACGTAGCCGCGTCTCTGCTCCAGCGACAGGTGGTCAGATGGGTTGTCTGGACACCAGCCAGCATCCAGTATCCAGCATCCACTGGTCGTTGATGCAACAATTAGCCTAAACTTTCAGCAAACAGCCAAACGAGCAACACTGCAATTCGCTGGCCAATTTGCAAACTCTCAAGACTCTCCCGGCCGAGCACAAGCCACCAGAAATCAATCGTCAAGCTGTTGAAAATGGGAAATTGTGCAAATGGCCCAAACGCAGCCACAGACGGATTCCCCTCGAAAAATTGAGAGAAGCCAAGAAAGCCCCATGAGTGGGCAGTCCGACCAGCAAAAAACTGTGTATAATGCGTTATGATTTTCCATGTGCGCGAATGCCGGAAAGATTACCGCGCAGCGATTAGCGAGCTTCACATGGAAAACCGAAGGGGTCACAGACTCTGTTCAGGCATTTTCCAGCAGGTTGCACAAGCCCAATACAGCAATTGGGCTTGGCTCCTTTATGGCCAGGAAAATGTACTGGAAACTTGAGCATAAATCATGAAAGCTGCCAAAAGTTTAGGGAAATCAAATAGAAAACTTGATATGAAGTAAATAAATACATAGATGTAGCTTTAGATCCCACAGATTTAAATCTGACATTTTCCTATAGTTCATTTAAAGAAAATTGCTTAAGACGCCATTAAAATGCTGAAAAGATTAGTTAGACAGTAGTACCTCGACTAGTGCAATGCCTTAGGAAATGGTTAAGGTGTCACAGACAATTAGCTAGATCAACTTGGCCCTAGCCCAAGGTGTCTCCAACTAGCCGAGCAGCAAAGACTCAATGGCCATTAAAGCAAATGAGGCCTGAAACTAAGACCCCATTAGGAACGAGCGAACTTATTAAGTTATTAAGTTTAAAGCCCAACCATTAATACTTCCTCCTTGCTCTTCTTCTGTTTCTCCCCTTGAACAGAGACACTGGAACAGTCTGCCCTGGGCTTTGCTGGCGGTCCTCCTGCTGGCTGCTCTCAAGCTCCATATGATTAATGCCGATGCCAGTGCAGAGGCGGAAAACTCCAGCACGGAGAGCAACGAGATCATTCCGCGGGAGGCCATCCAAAAGCTGGACTACTCGGTGCGGCAAGCGCTTCTGCGAGCTATTGATAAGCTGGAGCAGGAGGAGGCAGCCGCTGCCGAGGTTACGGAGAGCAGCGAGGGCAATCCCAGCAGCAGTGGATCTCGATCCTTGCTGCGAACGGAGACTTCCACGCTGCCCTCGCATCGTGAAAAGGACGAGATCCTGGAGGAAAGCACCCACAAAGCAGAGCCAGAGCCTGTAGTGCCCACCGTTCAGTTCTACACAGCCACCTTCGACGAGAAGAACGCCCAGGAGCAGTTACTCTCCTCCTTCATCGACCGCTCCAAGCTGTGGAAGAAGACCACTCTGCGCAGGCAGAGCTCCCCGTCCACTGCCCCGCCCATTGAACCGAAGTCAGCGGAGCCCGAGGGTCCGGAGAATCGTCAGCTCACCCGGAGCGTGGACAGTTCGAGTTCCGGATCGGTCAGCAGCAACGAAATTTCCCACGATAGTGGTAGTCATGAGATTAAATTCGAGATCAGCAATATAAGGAAGTCAGCTCCCACTACACCCACAACTACCTCCACGTCCACGACAACCACTGCAAGGCCCCGCACCACCCGGAGGAGAACTACCACGACGACTACAACGACTACGACCACAACTCCAAGGCCCACTCACAACGAGGATGGGGAGAACATTGAGCTGGTGGATAAGCAGGACATTCGCATCCAGGAGGCGCCGCTGGTCACTGCCTTCACGGTGGATCTGGATGAGCGTGGCACCGCCCAGAAGTTCCGCCCCCTGCTGTCGGGTAACCAGCGCACTCCCACTTACTCCCAGCAACAGCAGCACCAGCAGCTGCTGCCCCACATTGGACCCACCATTACAAAGCTGAACGTGCTGGAGTCGGAGCCTCCGGCCACGCCGCTGCCCACACAGTATCCGCCCACCAGCAGCAGCAGCAGCACAACCACCACCCAGATCAGTACCAGCACCAGCGCCGGCGGAGGTTTCTCCACCACGCCCGCTTTCCTGGCCAGCTCCACCAGCAATTATGTGAAGGTACGTATGTAGGCAGCAGGTAATGCCTTAAAATCATGTGTTTATTTCCCCAAATTTTCATTTCGAAATTATATCTTGCCAATCAGGTAATCAGAAAATATTACACCTTAAAAAAAAAAACATATTTAACAATACATTTAAAATATTACTTTGAGTTTAAATACAAGAATAAAGTAACAATTTTCCGACCATCAGGAACCCCTTAACACTCTGCCGGAACCTCCCAGTGTTAACAATTATCTTATCGAGCGGCAGCGTGCTCTGGAGCAGCAGATCTACCAACTGAAGGTTCAGGCCCAGCAGCAGCAGGCTCTGATCCTGCGCCAGCTTAAGCTGCTGGAGGAGCAGACTCAAAGCCGCTTCCAGGCCTCGCCAATTGCTCAACCCAGCACTTTGCAGCCACAACAGCAGCAGGTACAACAGTCACAGCAACTCCAACAGCAGCCGCACCAACTCCAACAGCAGCAGCAGCAGCAACATGGTTCGCTGGAGGCCATTCAGACTGCGCTGCAACCGCCCTCGGTGGGTTACTCCATAAGGCCTTCGGTGGAATTTATACCCAGCACACATACCAAAACTGTTATTTATCCCACATATCCAATTGAGCAGCAATTGCCGGTCCGCGATGCCGTTTCGGGTCATAAATTCGCCCTGCACGGCGGCAACAACAACAACAACAACAATAATAACAACTATCAGAAGCTTCCAGCGCCGTCCAATGCAGTGCAGCAGATTTTCCAAAACTTGCAGCAATCTCTGCAGAAATCGAACGAAAACAACGTTGGCGGCAATTTGCAGGGCCAGCCCTCGAATCAGTTCGGCTTTGCCCCGGCCGAGGCTTCGCAACTGCAGGCGCTGCCCCAGCACAATTACAAACAATTTCAACAGCCGCAGCAGCAACTGCAACAGCAGCAGCAGCAACAGCCGCAGCCACAATTGCTGCTGCCGAACTACGTGAGCAATGCGCTGTTCCAGCAGCAACAGCAGCAGCAGCACAGGGCGCGTCAGTTCCGCCAGGAGACGGGCGTGGGCAACTTTGGGCTGAATGCCAACGTGGAGATCCAGCCGAGCAACTCCTTTGCCACCACCATCGTCAGCCAGCAGCCTGTTTCTAATCCCAATCCCAGTTTGGAGAACCAGAACTTTTACAGGCAACACCTGACGCCGCAGCTTAGCAGCCAGTTGCAGCAGAACGCCCAGCAATATCTGCAGCAGCAACAGCAACAGTTGCAACAGCAGCAGCAGCAGTCGTCGGGTGGCGACTCCAGTCCAGGTAATGCACCCTTCAAGAGCAGACAGGGCAGCCCCAGTGGCAACCTCCTTAGTCAATTTAGCAGCTTAAGAAACCTTGACGAATTGAAAGTAATCAGTAAAGTTTTAGCTCTCAACCATGGGATACCGCAGTTCTCCTCACAAAACCTGCACTTCAACGGGGCCTTTTGAGCACTTGCACCACCACCACCTGCACCACAATCACCACCCGGCGCACAGCCCTTAGCCCAGTTCATGGTCCGAAATCCCCTCAAAACAAAAATGAACCTCCAACACCCACTGTTTTCTCTTGCACCTGACCGAATCAGAGCCCTTCTTCCAGTGGATCAAAGTTTTACGCACAACATCTTTGTAAATATTCATTTTATTTTTAAACATAAGCATTACGACCTAAGCAAAATAAAGAACAAGAGAGAGTGGGATGATCGACTGGCGGAGAGGAGGAGGAGTTCAAGGTGAGGCAGTTGGCAGAGAAAAGTGTTGAAATGTAATAATTATTTATTTTTTATGTGAATAAAGTTTATCTTAAAGTACAATAGAAAGTGGTTTTGATGTATAGCTTCAAATGCATATTACTGCTCCCCCCAAACCCAGTTTGAAACACAATTATTAAGCGCATTCAGTAATCTTTATTAATCCCGTCAAGAAAAGTAAAATGCGTTTGGAAACAATGCTGGCAGAAGCATCACCAAGGTACGTCCTTTCGGCTCATAAGTTGGTTCTATGGGGACAACAGGACGTCCCAAGACAGAAAAAGGACCTACAAAAATGCTTGTTATAGGCAAATGTAATAGTTTATAGGACTAGCTTACACACCTTTAAGGACATCAGCAGTTCCTGCATTCGGTCTGCAATATGCCACTGAGAACAGGGCCAAGAATACCAAAAGCACACGAAGAAACATGATGATTATGCTGAAATCCAACTAACAACTGCCTGAATATGCTAGGCTTATATACCTCAAGCAATAAAAGCTAATTACTTTTTAAGTCTAGTCATTAATTAGCCATATCTATCACCTGTCAGTCTAACTATAAGCAAACTAGGTTAATTTCTGAATTTCCCATACGTTATTTATTAATAATCTAAACGGGTTTATTATTTTTTATTATTTTAATCGGAGCACGAAGTAATAATTTAATCAAACAAGAATTGAGTGCTAATAAAGATCTTATACCTGCAGCATTACTCATATCACAATGGATTAGGTACTTTAAAAGATTTTAATTTTTTAAAATCAAATTATAATGTTTCTCACATATAAGTATTCGTTAAATTAAATAAGTTATTAAATAAATCTTAAAATTAAATTAATGACAACCAGTAGTTAACAGATCTCTGTTGCCATCTCTAGCGCCTATCGATATCGGCGAACGGTAAATACAAACCCACAAAGTCAGCTTTTCTCGCCAATCAATTTGAATTTAATTAATCCAATTGCGCGAAACGCAACAATTAAGCTTGCAATGGATAAGCGACAATGTATTTTTAGCAATCACCAGTACGAAATGCTGACGGAGCGATTAGAATCGGGAAACGCAGTGTGCGGCTGGCGTGAAAGCTTATAAAGCTTTCATTTCAATTCTTCGATTCCCCTTGAAACGAGGGAATGTGTCAATTTTTGTTTATAAACAATAGTTTAGTAGGCTGCCAGCTATCGCCCCCGAAGGAGCGCCATGTGGTCGCGCAGCAGCAGTTCCAGGCGCCAAGTGGCCGCCAGCAACGACGATCCGGATAAGGTGTTGAGGCAGGTGCAGGAGCTGAGTGATTGGCTTTTGGCCAATCCCCAGGTGAACGGGTGCAACACGTTTGAAAACCTGCACTTCTTCCTGCGCACCTCCAAGTACGACGTGGAGCGGACCAAGAAGAAGCTGAAAACCTTCTACCAGATGCGAGCGGAGCGAACAGAATGGTTCGATAATCGCGATCCCAAGCTACCTGAGATCCAGGAGCTCCTCGACCTGGGTGTGTTTTTGCCCATTGGCCCGGATGCAGAACAGCGAATGGTGGTGGTCATCCGGACAGCGGCCCACGATCCCAAGAAGCATAACCAGAACAACGTCTTCAAGGTGAGTCACCTAAATGTGCCCAGCTGCATATACATACATACATCTTTGTATATCCGACCTTTGTTCCACAGACTAGCAAAATGATATTGGACCTGCTGCTAAAGCTCGAGCCGGAGTCTTGTGCACGGGGCATGGTGGCTATTCTGGACATGCAAGGTGTCCAACTGGGTCACGCCCTGCAGCTAAATCCGAAGCTAATCAAGCGATCCGTCGAAAGCTGGACAGCGTATCCCTGTCAACCGAAGCTATTGGAGTTCACCAACGCCCCGCGCCATGTCAATATCTTTCTCAACACATTTAGGTGGGTTTTCTCCAGAGTAATGTGCCAGCCTTCATGATCATTTTTACTTATAGGATTTTCATGACGCCCAAGATCCGATCCCGGTTGTTTGTACGCAAAGAAGGAACCTCTGTGATATGTAACCAACTGCCCAAGGAGCTGGGTGGCCAGGGTCTCGGCTACAGAGAACTCGCCCTCAAATGGAAGCAGTTGCTGGAGGAGAATGCTGATTTCTATGTGGAACAAGACAAATACAAAAGCAAGCTTAAGTGATTTGGGGTTAGTGTGGCGGCGGTGATAAGGCGGCGATTAGTCAAACGCTAGAGAGATTAGTTGGACACATTTTCAATGCGCAAATGCACACAGGCGCATATCGGTTGTCATGCATTAAGGAAGGTTACCATAAGTAGAGCCTAAGCCCCCGCAAGACCATAAATGCATTGCGTCACTTAATACCTTTTGCACAGAGGTATTTTTGTATCATATTAATCTATATCATTGTTTCTTTATTTTTGTAACATATATTTTTGCTGTTTCCTAATAAAAAGTGTCAATGCACGATAAACCCAAATGAAAGCTACGGCTGTATTCATAATATTCTCTTTATTAGTATAAAACGTATCAAAAATGTTTATCAAGTCTACAATTATTATCAGTTATTGGGTGCTGGTCGACCGTCGCCTCACATTGCCGGGGGTTTTTGCATTACAAAATCGTTTAATCCGCTGCAGGGCGCCGAGCTACATAGCGATAGTTTAATAGTAATAAATACATACATACATACATACAGAAAGAAAAACAATAAACAAGGAAACACGCTTAGTTTTGTGAACGTAATATTGTGGATTCTCGTGAGCTGGGGTGTGTGTTAGTAATTGAGGGCGTGCTGCTGCCGATGCTTTGTTTTCTCCCTTACAAATACATATAAATATGATTTATATATCTCTTAAAGTTACGATTCACATATAAAAATATAGTAGTTGCTCTGGATAGGCAATTAGCCAGCCGCCAGCCATAGTTCGGCTCTATTTTCCGATCGGCCGCGTTTTTAGTGGGAGCCCGCGAAGCACTGAACAAAACTTAAAAGCTATAAACGAGGAAAGGAAAGGAAAGACTGTAACTAACTAAAGCGTAATACACAAGTCTGCCAGAGCGCTCCCATCACAAGTCCAACTGCAGGCCAACGCCAACCGCACAGCGACCGCTGCCACCGCTACCGCCACCGCCGGAATCGGCGGCGGTACCCTGCAGTGATTCCTATATCTGCCGCTCGTCCTTCGCCGTCAGCTTGTCGATCAGTTCCTGCAGCGGGGCCAACTCTCGCCGCTCGATCAGGTTGAACTCCTGCACGAAGAAGATGAAGTGCTTGAAGGACGTGTTCAGGTGGGCCTCCTCGCCCAGCGTCACCACCTCGGTGAAGTGCTGGTGGTAGATGTGCGCGTACACCCGGAACAGACGCTTCAGAATGGTCTTGGCGGAGGAGTGAAAGTTCTTTGGAAACGGCACACCGATTTTGGACGGAAATAGAGTCTCGTCGTCCAGCTGGTCCTGCACCCAGGTCATCAGATAGTCAATGTACTTGGGGGCGCTGCACTTGATGGGCTTCTTCACGGTCAGGCCGTCGGCCCAGTGGTATTCGTACTTCGGTCCAGCCGACATGATGCCACAGGTTTCCTCCGTGCAGAACTCCGTAATGGTGCCGTAGAGCATGTTGATTTGGTTGAAGAAGTCAACGGCTGTGGGGAAATGATCAAGGATTAACTAGTGGTTTTTCCATCCCAATTCACATCTACTCACTGTTGACGGCCACCCACTCGTTGAGATCCTCGCCATCCGGCAAAGCCACCGCGTTGCGCAGGTTGCCCGATCCCAGCGTGGCGGCCGCATGCTTCATGAGATCATACTGGTGGGTGCCCTCCGGAATGTTCTTCTTCGGCTTGAAGGTCTTGCTGGAACGGGACCCGCTGCGCAAAGGGAAAGGCGATTAGTCGTGGCCCCAACAACCCTCCGAGAAATTAAGGAGATGGGGAAATCGCCCCACCGCAGAGCTTGTGGCGAACAAAGTCAGCTAGGGGGCGGGGTGGCCGAAGCTTTCTTTGTGCTGCACACAGGACTGCAGATGGCGATATCATCCGTGTTTTTTGTTGCTGCTTTTTTTTTTTATTAACTTACAACAAAAAGTCCATGGCATGCAGTTCTCGTGCTTTGCCTTTCACCTGCTACAAATTGGATATTGCGCTGCAAACCCTATTCCGGAGAATGCCACTCTGTTATTTCGACTGTCCTGCGACGCGTCAGCCAACTAGTTTCGCTGTTGTTCCCAGCAATTACTGCCGAATAATAATCAACAAAATCGCTGGAATTTGCAGCAGGTTTCTTTCTGGGGCCAAGAGAGAATGGAATTTGAGCTTCTTCAGCAGGGGCTTCGGGAAGTTACAGTGTCGCCGCGGGGCCGCAACAGCTGATGTGGGCGATTCCAGAAATCGTGCAGTGAAATTACTAATTTCTGTTGTGTTTATAAACGCAAAAAATTGTTATAAATAAAAATAAAATTGCTTTCACACACAGAGACAGTTGACGGAGGTGCGAACGGGACAACACGACAGGTTATCGGGCTATCAACGTGGCCAGCCTGTTGAAACTGCTGTGATTCCTCACATCGGTATTTTTTTTGGTATGCCCATGGTGTACCTGGCCTGGCATGCTATGGTCACACTACAGGCGTAGCACGTGGGAAAAACAACTGTGGAAGCATTTTCTGTGGATAAATATATAATTTTATATAAAAACAGCATATATTCGGCATAAGTATGGTAAATATTAAGGCGGAAGAGAGCTGACATTGAAGTGTACCAGAAATCGCTACAAATTTGTTTGTCTGCTTGAGGAAAACTAACCTAAACTGGAGGCCCTAAAGGGAGCACCCAGAAGCACATGTGTTTGCCACCGCACCAAACTGATAATCTCTCGTTTTCCCCTTCTCCAGTCGAATCTCTATGTGCTGTACGAGCATGCGGCTGGCTTCTCGCTCTTCTCCGTCAAGGAGTTCGAGGAGGTGTCCATGTTCCTGCCCCAGGTGGAGTCCTCGGTGACTGATATCGCCAAGTTCAACTCCATTGTGAAGCTGGCTGGATTCGCTCCCTTTAAGACGGCCATCGCCGCACTGGAGAACATCAATGCCATTTCCGAGGGTATTGTGCCGCAGGATCTGCTCACCTTCCTCGACGATTTCTTTGCCAAGCTGAAGAAGAAGAAGTGCACCCTAGGCATTGCAGATGCCAAGCTGGGCGCAGCCATCACTGAGGCGATTGGCGTGCAGTGCAGTCACTTTGGAGTGGTTCCTGAGATTCTACGCGGCGTGCGCTTCCATTTCGCCAAGCTGGTCAAGGGTGAGTTAGCGTTAGCTCTTGGTAAATTACTCTATTTGACCGCAATGTTCTCCTTTCCGCCGCAGGATTCACGGACAAGTCGGCTGGCGTTGCTCAGCTGGGTCTGGGCCACAGCTACTCGCGCGCGAAGGTCAAGTTCAACGTTCATCGTTCGGACAACATGATCATCCAGTCGATTGCCCTGCTGGATCAGCTGGACAAGGATGTGAATACCTTCTCCATGCGCATACGCGAGTGGTACTCGTACCACTTCCCAGAACTGGTCAAAATCGTTCCCGACAACTACATGTTCGCCAAGTCGGCCAAGTTCATCAAGGATCGCAAGAACCTCACGCAAGATCAGCTCGAGGACCTTGAGAAGATCGTCATGGACTCTGCCAAGGCGCAGGCCATCATCGATGCCGCCAAGATGTCCATGGGCATGGACATCTCTATCGTGGATCTGATGAATATTGAGCTCTTTGCTGAGCGCGTTGTGAAGCTCTCCGAGTACCGAAAGAAGTTGTCCACATACTTGCACAACAAGATGAACCTGGTGGCGCCCAATCTGCAATCTTTGATTGGCGACCAGGTCGGCGCTCGCTTGATTTCGCACGCTGGCAGCTTGACCAATCTGGCCAAGTACCCGGCATCGACGGTACAGATCCTGGGCGCTGAGAAGGCGCTCTTCCGCGCTCTGAAGACCCGCTCCAATACGCCCAAGTATGGTTTGATCTATCACTCGTCATTCATCGGACGTGCTGGCCTGAAGAACAAGGGTCGCATCTCTCGGTTCCTAGCCAACAAGTGTTCCATTGCCTCGCGCATCGATTGCTTCCTGGAGCAGCCCACCAGCGTCTTTGGCGATACGCTAAAGCAGCAGGTCGAGGATCGCCTCAAGTTCTACGAGTCTGGCGATGTGCCACGGAAGAACATCGAGGTAATGAAGGAGGCCATCGAGGCAGCCGGCCAGGAGACTGCAGCCACACCTCAGTCCGAGAAAAAGAAGAAGAAGAAGAAGCGCGCGGCTGAGGATGAAGTAGAGGCAAATGGTGCCAGCAATGGAAACGGAGCCGCCGCTGAGGCAGATAATGGCAACGGGGACGTTGATGGGGAGCCAAAAAAGAAGAAGAAAAAGAAGAACAAGAACAAGGAGGCCGTGGAGGCGTAATTGTCCCACCCACATTCAGCTTAGTCTTAAGTCAAAAAAACGTTTTACTTTACACACTTCTTTTGTATTCTCCTTGACCCCAACGGACCCCATTTCAATTCAATAAACCATATACTTAGGGTACTTTTCCCCAGAATTGTGTCAATATCCTGAAGTGGTTGGTTAAGAGCGTAAGAAACAAGTTCACCTAAGTACATTCAATCGAAATCAAAACAAAAAACATCACTGAAAAGGTAAAATATGCTATTAGAAATACATTCAGGCATTTCCACAGAAAGGTCCACCGCGACCAAAAAAAAAAAAATGAAAAGTCTCAACAATCGGATTTTTTCAACATAGTTACCTTAAGAAATGTTTTAATTAATCAAATTTAAAAGACTTTACTATGTTCTAAAACAGATTTTAAAATGTTGGAATGCAATTAGGGCAAACTCGATTTGTCCTTAATTTTATAAAAAAAAAAACAAGAAGGGAAGCTAACTTTTGGCACCCCGAAGTTTGTATATCCTTGCAGATAGCAGTTGGATCAGTTACAATCTATCCCTATCTAATATAATATGAATTACATTTTAATAGTTTTGCATTTTTTACATAATTTACATGTGAAGTAAAATTGAATTTTCCTCCACATTTACAGATCGTCCGATTCTTATGATATTTATAACAAAATTTTAAAATAATATGAAATGCTTGTATTTCAAAGTAGAAGTTATGTTAAAAACTAACAAAGTTATATTTTTTTTTTACAAAACTTCCCTACCGTTCCTATGTCAGCTATATGATATAGTAGTCCGATTTTTATAAAATTAAATCCAAAATTCTGGAATAATATATTAAGCTTATGTTTAACAAGAAAGGAAGCTAACTTCGGCACACCGAAGTTGGTATACCCTTGCAAATTCCAATTGTATAAGTTATAATCTATCCCAATATACTACAATATGAATTTCTTTCATATTCATACAATTTTTACAGTTTAACATTTTTTACATACATACATTTTTACATGTAAAGTAAAATGTAATTTTTCTCCACGTTTACCGATCGTTTGTATGGCAGCTATATGATATAGTCGTCCGATTCTAATGAAATTTACAACAAAATTCTGAGAATATATGAAATACTTGTATCTCAAAGTAGAAGAAATTATGTTGAAAACTGACAAAGCTATAATTATTTTTCTAAAAATTTCCCCGACCGTTCCTATGGCAGCTATATGATATAGTAGTCCGATTTTTATCAAACTAAATCCAAAAATCTGAAACAATATATAGGGCTTATAACCGAGAGTTGATCAAGATATGTTAAAAAACAGTAAAGTTATAATTTTTTTTCTACAAATTTAGTGAGCGATTGTATGGCAGCTATATGAAGGAGTCGTCCGATCTGGCTCGTTCCGGCATATGTACGAGTGAGAGTAAATAGTAGACCATCTGCAAAGTTCAATCAGATAGCTTTAAAATTGAGGGACTAGTTTGCGTACAATCGGACAGACGGACATGNGCTAGATCGACTCGGCTGTTGATGCTGATCAAGAATATATATACTTTACAGAGTCGGAGATGACTCCTTAACTGCGTTGCAAACTTCTGACTAAAAATATAATAACCTGCAAGGGTATAACAAGCAAGTCATAAAAAAAAACTAATAACAATTTTAAAGCGGCAGTGCACAATAGCTTAAAATTAGTTTAATTAAAATATTGTCACAGAATTCGTAGGAATTGGCTTTGAATCAGTCGACCTGATAAGTCACTTCCGCCTTGTGTCCTGTACGAATCACTTGACTTTTATAAATATCTTAATAAAAAATCAGTTTCGATATTATAATGAGAGCGATATTTTTGTCAATTCGGACACTTCCTTTCTATATGCTTACATCCCAAGCTCATTTCGCCTTAAATAATACTCTGTTATCAGTAGCAGTAAACAAGACCTTCGTTTTTTTTCAGCTGCGAATTGTAAATCAAAACCTTTCATAAGTTTTTAATTTCTTTTATATTTCATATTTCTTTTACATACATTTTTTTATATACAGACACATCGTAACGTTAACTATTGCTAAAATTGTTTGATTTCATTATTTGTAGTATTTTTGTTTAACAATTTCAATGATGGATCGCTCAGCCGTCCGTCCGCGCGTTGTGCTAACAAATCCGTTCAGTACAACCATTTATTCAACTACTACACTCACTGTATTGCATATGATGACGACATTCAAACTCTGAGTGGACAATCAGGACGGATGTGGAGTTAATGCATGGGTGTGATCCGAAGACTGCGTCGGGGGTGGGGAGGACAGGAGAACTGCGACTGTTTAACAATTAATTTAGCAACAAATTGCACGCTTCGCAAACTTTATACAGCACAAGGGTAAGGCTAAATAGTGGAGCTGCCAAGTTCAGCGAACGTGGAAATGTGAATGTGTGTGAGTGGAAATTGGAAAAGTAGTTCAGGGCAAAGGAGAGGTGGGGGTAGGGGTAGGGGTAGGGGAAAATTAGGCTAAACAATATCATTGAAACAAGTCGAATGCCGACGAGCTATTATTGTTATTATTGCTGTGGTTCTGCTGCTGCTGCTGCTGCTGCTGGAACGCTCCAAAGTTGGCAAATGCTGATTGGTTTTGTGGAATGCTTTGCTGTGAGGCCTGTGCTCCGAATAGATTCGGACTGGTCATAGGCGACAGTCCGGGGAATCCGCCGCCGCCGGTCTGCACATTAAGCGGCGCCTGGCCCGACTTCGCTGGACTCTGCGTCTTCATGCTGTTCATCGAAAGGGCTGGTGCATTCGCCTTGCCCGTCTTGCTCACCAACAGGTTGTCCAGGTCGATGTTCAGGTTGCCGGCTTTCAGATTGCCCGACCAGGTGGCGCCCACATTGATGGGCGCGGCGGTGGTAACAGCTCCGTTGGTGTTATTGTTATTATTAATATTATTATTGTTGTTGGTAACAGACATCGGCTGGAGAAGATCATTGCCCGTGACGGCGGCGATGGGAGGCAGCATATTGTCTGAAAAAACAAGAGCAGTGAATCAGTTATTATTGGCTTTCGGCATCGGGTTTGTTTGGTTTACAAAGAAGCTTGAGGCTTTAGATGTGTGGCATCGATAGAGTTGCGAATGCGACTACTTGGTGATCGTCTAATGAGGTGGTGGACACTACTCGGAAGCGTTTGCGCGGCAAAACAAGTTGACAAGTGCAGTTACATAGTCAAAGAATAGATTCGTATATCGATAATGAGCTATTGCTATGGCTAGGGCGCTTATTGCTGCTAAATTGGGTTGATTTTCGTTTACCTAATGAGTCCGCGCTGGGGGCGCAATGCCCGGAATATTGAGAAATGCTTTTCAATTCACCATTTTTAAGTACATATATATTTGGGAAATTAAATTAGATCCGATGTGTGTGTTTTGTTTGGGTTGCAATACAAATATGCAGTGGGAGAAAAACAAATAAACAAAAGAAAGTAGTTTAAATGATATAAATCCGTATATACCTGCAATACAATGGTTTGTGTAGGCTTTAAACTTAGGGCTAATTTTCATTATTAAATGAGTTACATTGTAGAATACTTGATAAACGTTTAAGGACATGGGCTCCAATGTTAAATGTGTGTGTGTGTGTTCTGAAAGGTTTAATATTTGTTTGTAAACGTAGGGATAAGATTTCTCTAGCGAAATCAAAGGAAAAATAAGTTCAAAACTATTTTTAAAATATGACATGGCAAGTCTCCTAAGGAGGCATCAAAAACGATAAACAATATTCTTCAGTTGTACTTCTATGAATAGATTCACTGTTTGTAATAAACTGTAGTTAGGCAGCCTGTTCCATGGCGGCTGCATCGAAGAGCTTGTAGCAGGTGTCCAGGATGCTCTGCGCCAGATCGCGGCACTCCTCCGATGTCTCCCCGCCCACAAGGGGCGAGCGCACAAAGTCCTCCAGCCAGCGTTGCAGCTCGTTCAGAGACTCGGCAAAATGCTGGGCCAGTACATGGCCAGGGGTGGTGACTAAGGCTATGCCAATAAGTTGCAGAGTGGCCGCGCGCACACGAGCCTCAGCATTGAAGCGCACAAAGGCGCATAGATCGAAGATCTCACGGGTCATTGCCGGCAGAAGTGGACAGTTCTGGGAGCACATGACCAGCACGGACAGAGTGTGCAGCAGATTGACCAGCAACTGGGTGTCTATGTCGTGGGCAATGTCCTCATACTTCACAAACAGCATCTGCCGCGTCCTCTGGCCCCTCACCAAGCTGAAGAAGAAGGTGCCGGCTACCGGATGGAAGGGATTAGCTCTTTCCACTCGGTCGCCTGTCTTTGGCTTGCTAAAGTATCGCTTGGTTTTGGCTCGAAGGCGTTCGCGAATTATCCTCTGGGCAGCCGCCAGACGCGCTGCAAGACTCTCTTCCCCGTGCTGGAGCTCAAACTTTCGCGGCTGTTTAGCTGCGGGTGGCACAATGTCCAGGCTCAGAGCCTCACTTGGCTGCATCTCGTCTCCTGAGAGTTCTTTGGCTGCCGCTGCCAGCACCTGGAGGATCAAGATACGCACATTGGCCGCATAGGTGGAATTGTCAGTGTGGAACTGACGGCACAAGTACTCGGCGCACGGGCCTGGATGGGCCACGCAAATGGCCACACAACACTGAAACTGTGTGCGTTCAAAGTTCTCAAAGTAGAACTGCATGTCCAAAGTGAGGAAAAGCTGCAGCAGGTCCACTGCCAGCTGTGCATCGTGCTTGGCGAGCTGGCCACGAATGAGAGATTCTGCGGTGCCCAGAGCGCCCTCGAATACCTGATAGTTATCCACTTTGGTGCGAAGGAGATGCAGCAGGTCCAGAAGGAATTTCGGACGCTGCTCGAGGGTACTGGTTATGTCGTTGGACATGTCATAGGGTTTTAGATCGTCATCATCTTCATCCAGTGGCTCGTCATCGTCCGAATCCAGCTGCATTTTGAGATTTTCCGTCTTGGCGGCTGGCTTCCTATTGGTATCCATCTTGGGGCGAGTCTGCTGCTGGTTTCTCTCAGAGCTGCCCATAAACTCCATGAGGTGTAATTCCAACTGTTTGACGTGGTCTTCATCGGTCTTCTCATCCAAATTGGACTTGCTGGGGCATTCAAACTCCGCCAGCTCGTCCAATTCCTCAAAGATATGCCACTGGGGTGTTCCCTTCATGGAGTCGTAATCAAATCGAAGTCGATCCTCATCCTTTGTATCCGGCAAAGCCATAAAGTTAAAGAGCAGCTCCACTGTTTTCATTCCCACATAACGTTGCAATGAGTCTGGGGATTGCAAATGGTTACTGAGTCCGTCATGGAGCTGACGCTTGCTGTCCAGTTCAACCTCCAAACCTCGAAAGAGACACTTTCCCGCCGACACGAGGAACTTGGATATGGCCAAGTGCTCCTGGCTGCTCAGTTTATGCAGCGAAAAGCGCTTGGACCATATGCCCAGCAGCTGATTGAAGACCACCTGCAGTTGACCAGGTGCAGACACATTAAGGTAAGTCGCCAGCACCTTAATCTGCTTGTTTTCCACGGGAGTTCGCTGTAGGGGCAGCTTTTGCAGTAGGCAGTGCTTCCAGTGCGGGACTTCCAGCGCCGATGGTCCCAGCAGCACGTAGAGATTCAGTTCCGCCGAGAGTGCCGATTGGGCTGTCTTTAGGCAAGCACCCGGTTCCAGGTGCATCATGACGGCTTGCACCACCTTCCTTCCTCTGGGTGGCACCGCGTAATCTTTCAACACCCGCAGGAAACTCTCCAGAGTTGGGACATCGTACTGTAGGTTTATAAGCTGTGACAAGAGCCAAGAGTGAGGAGCCAGATCAAAGAAATCCTCGTCATCTTCGCATTGCAGCACAAAGTGTAAGGATTTCATCCACTGACGCAGCAGAAGCTGCTGATAGGGAACAGGAGCAAAGGTCTGCGGCATCTGGCGACCCAGACGATTAGCGACATAGGCGGGCAGACCGACGAGCAGTTGGAAGAACGCCTTCACCTGGGCATCCAGCTCCTCCAGCCGCCTTTCTGGCATTACTTTGATGGTACGAGCAAATCTCTGCATCAAGGAGCCCCTCTGACGGGAGATGTGGAGCAAGGCAATAGGAACCAAGCAGTCATCCTTTAGCAAATCCTCCAGCAAAGAGGCGACAGTGCCCGGAAACTGATCCAATCCTGTCTGAAGCGTCTCAAAAGCGACTAGAACATAGTCAAAGCTGTGATCTAGCTTGAAGAGATTTATGAGGTCCACATCCCCCGATGGTTCAGGCCAATCCTCACTGAAAAGCTCGATCAGTTGGTTCAGCAGCGAGGCGTATTCTCCGTTGGCCAGCGAACTCCAGTCGCAGGTCTGGCGATCGAGGCCCACTAACTGCTCCGGTGTGGTAAAGCCAGGGAGGGCATTCGAATGGTGGAGCTCCCTAAGAATGTCAGCAACCTGGTTGGCCGATGATGCACTCTGCACCTGCCCCAAGTCGCGCAGCTGTTTCTGCGCCTTCACCAACGCCAAACGCGCCGACTCCGGCGGCGGCGGAAGAGGTGGCGACACCAAATCGCTAATGGATGCCTGCTCTTCGACAGCTGCGAGAGAGAACGAGAAGAGAACGTGTGCATCCGATTGGAATATGTTGCCGTTTATGTGTGGGAGGATGAGAGAGAGAGAGAGTGTTTCACTGTGTGTGGGCGAGGGGAGCTCGAGGTAGAGATAGTGGCTCTAGTCAAGCTCGGGAGGCGCGCCGTCATGCAGCGGTTCCTAAATACATCATGAAGTGACTGAAGCCAAAACAATTACTCTATAGCTAATCTTAGGCCTAAACCGAGGCTAAAGCTATTAGGCTGCGCGAATCGAGTTGCAACTCACCCATGGGCATGCTTTGGTGTATGGACAGATCGCCCAGACCCGCTAGGAGATCCGTAGCCGTGGTTGTCGACGTCGTCGGTGTGGGAGCAGCATTGAACAGGTCGAAGGAGTCGTTGGCCGGCGTGGCCGTCTTAAGCAGGTTCCCATCCAAAGCAGAGGTCGAAGTAGTCGAGCCTTGGAAAGCAGCAAAGTCGGCGAACTCATCGTTGGCGGCCGGAATGAGTCCCGTGGAAGGCGGTTCGCTGGCCGGCCCGGCTGAGTTACCACCGAAAGCCGAGGCAAAGTCGCCGAACTCCTGCTGGCCACCATCGCCAGCCCGCGGATTGAAGTCATCATCATCATCCACAATCACCGCGGCGCTGTTCAGGGTCTTCTCCTGCGTGGGCGACGGGGAGCATGTCTTGAATAGATCGTCCAGCAGATCATTGCTATTGCTTTGCGTGTTATTGGTTGCCTTGGAGGTGGAGGGCGAGCTGGCGCCCATCAAGTCCACGCTGGTGGGTGTGTCACGGTGCGTTGGCGAGTGGATGCCGGCAGCACCGCCGGGCGCTGGCTTCCCAAAGCTGGCCGCCGCCCCAAGATCGATCTTCTTCTGCGACGCCGCCGGCTTAGTGGCAGCCGTTGACGTTGGCTGCTTGGATACTGGCGAGCTGACGGCCTTGGATCGGATGTTCATGTTAAGGCTGGATGGCTTTGCCTCGCTGGCCACTTCGGCGGGACTAGCTCGGTCGTTGTAGCGGTAGTTACGTCTGCGGGGAGGACGGGATTACGTCATTAAAGTGCCTGCTGCCTGACCGCTCTTAGCAGAGTACTTACCTTGGACTGGGTGAGTCGCTGTCGGATCCTTCGCGTTCTCCGTCGTAGTGAGTATCATCATCCTCGTACCGATCCTTGTCGTTGTTTTTGTCGGAGTCTGCAAATCGAGGGAAAGCTTAAGATCAAGTAAAACCTTTGGAAACGCTTGTTGTCACTTACACCAATTGTCTCCTCGACTGGACCGATAGTCCCCGCCATCGTTGTAGCCTCCACTGCCGCTGCCACCACCTCCACTGTAGCCGCTGTAGCCACCGCTTCGCATGCCCATCGCATCGCTGCTCATGCCGATGTACTTGTCCTTGTTCTTCTTCGCCTTCTTGCGCTCCTCGCGCAGCCGATCGTCGTCCTGAATGAAGTCTATAAGCTCTCGTACCTTATGCCTAACGTTAATACCCTGATCCTTGCCGCCCTCGTCGGTGAACGTGTAGTTCTCCAGCGAGCGCAGATCGTAAATGTGCTCCCTGGAGGAGGTCACCACCCGCTCGGAGCCGTTGCGCACCAAATAGTTGAGCAAGAGGAGGCTCTGCAATTAGAGAAATATCATGAGGAACTGATGCATTCGATTAAGGGCTTGAATATCACCTTGTAGGTGCGGCGCCAGTTGGTTTTGTTGTCCTGCAGCATGCGCTTCCACAGCATGGACATCACCTCCGGGAATGTCTCGTATGAAAAGGTGGCGTAGGCCAGCTCCTGCATCAGTGGCCCAGTGGGGCCCCAGGGATCATCGTTGGTGGCCTCCCGCACCTTGCCCTCCGTCTCCGTGTAGTTCATCACGACATTGGTGCTGTAAGATAGACGGGAACAGGGTTAAGCCAAGTTTAGTAGTCGAACAGCCAAAGTAAACCCATAAAGTTTGAGCTTTTAATGTGTAAAGAACACATTTACACCTAAATACTATAGTTTATTTATTTTCGCTTCTACGTAACTCCCCGATTTCTATCATCTAGCTAGATAAGGTATGTTTTCCTTGGGCTATGATTTATTTATTGATAGCGATTGTAAAGCTGATACCAATCGATTTTCCATGTTAATCAAAGGTAGTATCTTTAAATAAACGATGTGCGACAACAATGCGGTTTTACAATGCTCAGATAGAGATAACTAAATAAAAAGCGAACAGTCTTGGCTGTCTTGATAGGCATTCGAAACGTGATGGTGACGGGAGAGCGGCAGCAAGTGCCAATTGTCGCAACTGGGCCAGTTTCTCTTATCAGCGACAGATAAGACCCAGGAAAAGTGTTCCGTCCGCCCTGTAGGAACCTGGAACTCCACTTCACCCGATAACTAGCCATTTCGTTTGGAAATACGAGAACTGTGCAACTGTGCGCCTGATTAGCCAGGGAGTTCGGGCAAACTCTAGCCAGCCATAAAAGGGGCTGGTGGTGAAAGGGGCTCTGGTAATTAATAACAAAACAGAAACAGCAATTTCACTGGAAAGCCAGCTAGCCAGCCGATGTGGCTGGAAGTGTTAACACAGGTGGAACATTTTGTTATATTTGGGCAGCCGCAGCCGCAGCCGAAAGCAAACAAATTGTTTCTTGATAAACCCCCGCTCACACTCACACCACCACTACTCTCACACCCCTGCGCTCGGATATGGGTATCGGGGTATCGGAATGCGGCTGTGTGAGTAAGCTCGTTCAGAGCTGCGAACAACCTTGAAAGCAGCAACAAAAGCGACCATAATCCAGCAACCGAATGCAGCGGATCCGAGCTAATGGATCCGCTCCGTGAATAATCTGGGACTGGGGCACGGAACCCAACTATTAACACCTGTGCGGAGGAGGGGGCGTGGCGGGAAATTGTAGAATTTCGGGGCGTGGGAGCGGCCACAACAAATTCACTTGATTCGACGGGACGTGATGGTACATACAGACGGGGGGCTATCTACACTCATTCCGGGCTACTTACACCTTGTCCGCCAATTCGCGCACTTTCCACATGCTTATGAACTTATCAACCATTTTGGAGCAATCGAATGCTACGGAATTTTTCACACAATCTCGACGAACGGTGGCTGGAAAACCCAACTACAACAACTGGAACTCGTTTTTGCTTGGCGTGCCGTTTTTGTTTTTGCTCGTGTGCTGCCGCACTTGATTAATTGGTTATTTATGTATTTGATATTGTGATGTGTTTGTTTTTATACTACTCTTGCAAACAAAAATCTAAAAAGTTAAACCAAAATTTTAAAACGAAATCACAGCAGCAATTTTTTTTGGTGAGTTGTCCGCTGGTTCTTCGATAGTCGGTATATCGGTTGGGGATGAAACTTGCTCGACTGAACTTTCGATAAAATGAACGAAATATTTAAAAGCTCATTAATTTTAAATTAATAAAACTTTAATAAATAGTAATTCATTTAATGATATCTCTTAACTTTTTCTATATGTATTGGATATCTAATAGTAAGCATAAATGCGAAGAATAAATCCACAACAAATTTCCATAATAATTCGAATGGTTTGTGATTAGGTTTTGGCAAAGAAATTAGCGGGTGAATTTATTTGGGTTCTACCCATGCGGCTCAATATATATAAATCAGTCATTCGGGCGTATAGGGAATCCCCTGATTATAAGTATTTTATGAGTTCGAGCTAACATACCTAAATAACCGCACAATTATAAAAAATAGGAAAGAACAACTTAAAATGTATAACTAGCCAGGTTATATCAAATTAATTAAAGATAATATTTCAATTTTAATCAATAATATTAATAAATAAAAGAAAAGAATTATTAAATATCGATAGCGATGTTTTAAAAACATCGATGACGATGACGTGTCCCACCTCTAAATCGGAGCAGGCTTCGCTTTGCTCATCCCTCCCCGAAAGTCAACAACAAAAATCTCCGTCGACGACATATTTTATTTTGGCAAGCAAACGCCGCCGACAGAAGCGAAAACTCGCGCCTGAAAACAAGGACATCACCATAAGGTGCTCAATAATTTGGAGACAGCTGCTGTACGAGGTAGAAGATCCAAGCGAGACGTGCGAAAATGGATGACTCACGCGAAGAAAGCCAGTTCATCGTGGACGATGTTAGCAAGACAATTAAGGAGGCCATCGAGAGCACCATCGGCGGCAATGCCTACCAGCACGACAAGGTAAACAACTGGACCGGCCAGGTGGTGGAGAACTGCCTCACCGTGCTGACCAAGGAGCAGAAGCCGTACAAGTACATAGTGACTGCCATGATCATGCAGAAGAACGGGGCTGGTCTGCACACAGCCAGCTCCTGCTATTGGAATAACGACACCGACGGATCCTGCACAGTGCGCTGGGAGAACAAGACCATGTACTGCATCGTCTCTGTCTTCGGGCTAGCCGTCTAGAGGCCAGCTGCGGACCAGATGATCATTCAGGAGGAGAAGGAGGGAGAGGAAGTCAATAATCGATACTAACTAATAAGGGGGGAGGGATTAACAAGATTGCCGTCGGAACCCAAGCACTTTTCGGTCGGCTTGCCTGCTGCGAAAACGAAATTAACCATGAAACACAATGTTGTATCCCAAGGAAATAAGCGCCTAATGTTACTCTTGATTTTCAACTTAAAAAACCTTAAATAAAGTAATGCAAAACAATTGAATTACCCTTGGAACGCATTTATTTCCAACAACAAACATCCTTTGGAATATTACTAAAATAAACTTTATTGACCCGCCTGCCGCTCGGGTTTGTTTAATCGATGGCGGGGCGGGGTGTCCTTGGCGCGCTACGCCTAGACTCCTACTTCTTGCGCTGGAACCGGCGACCGGCTTTCAATGCTGGAACCTTGCTGGGCAAGCGCAGGCTCAGCGTGTCTGACCGGGATTTCGGTAGGGCGTTGACGATATGGGCGTACTGTTTGATCCGTTCCTTGCTGGTAGCCAGTAGGCGGGATAGGACATTGATATCCACTTCGTGCTTCTCGCTGATGAGCAAAGCCAAGACAATAAAGTGCGTTAGTGCCTTTTCGGTGCTGAAATTGGTGCGAGTGCCCCGCTTGGCCACATTGGGATCCGCAAATCGTTGACGGATATCGTTCTCAATCTTCTCCGTGATCCGCGAGAGTTCCACCTTTTGCATTTGTCGGGAACGCAGAGAAATCAGTGACTGCAAGGCGTCCATGTATATGATTATCTTAATGTGCAGCATGTCCTGCTTGGAGGTTATGCTCTTCTCCTGGATTCGTGCCAGACAATTCTTGAGGTATTCCGACTTGATGCTACAAGAAAACGGTTTATGCCAAAAAGTTAACTATAAACGCGGTTTTATGTAATTTTATACTTACGGAAGGGTCTGGGCCGGCGTGGAAAACACCACTTTGGCCTCTTCATCCAGGCGTTCGAGCAGAGCGCTGGGAATGACATCCTCCACATCGTAGACATGGTCCAAATTAGTGGCCGCCTTGTCGCATTTCGGGACTATGGTGGCCAGGTACGCTTCGTTGCTCATGCTCACATCCGCCAGCGTGTCGTCGTCCTCGTCACCCTCCTGCTGGGCCGATGATTTCACTGTTTCGTCTAGATCCTGGCGCACAACTTCCACATTGACCAGCATCTTCTCGTGATTGTCCACAAAGCGAGATGCCTTCCGTCCGCCGAATTCCTTGAGCAGCTTCTTGTTGGCGTGCTCCCGGCTCAACATCGGAACCTTGCGCTTCTGGCGATCCATTTGCTGGTAAATGTGGTTGGAGAGCAACGCCTGCTGCGCGGGGACAATGTGCACTTTGTTGGTGGTCTTGTTGCGAACGCAAATGTAGGTGTCGTACTGCTGGCTGTCCTGCAGTTCACCTGTGTACGCCTGGTCGCCGGCCACAACGAGAGCTTGCTTCTTCCGGTCCGCCTTGCTCTCCATGGTGCAGAACTCACCGGTGCCTCCAAGCGATCCATTTTGAAATTTCACTGTGAGCGGCAAAATATGGGTTTCTCATGTAAAATTGAAGTGTCTTTATCACTTACCTAGGGTGGGCAGGTGCTCGTTTCTTTTATGGTTGCAGACGGTCTCAATATCCGTTGTGTCATCCATTTTATAAGTTATAAATGTTTTAAAATTCCTTAAGTTCGCTTCAAAACAAACTGCACGTGTAAAAAAACAATAGGGATGGGAACAGTTTGATTTTATCATCGATATTTGGTTTGGCCATTTATCGTTGGAATTTGCCATAAACAGCTGATTCTGCTATAAAACAGAGCTGCCAGAAGTTTTCATTGTCGCAAGGCGGGTAAGATTCAAAAATTAATTTAATATTTATTTTAAATATTTAAATTATTTTAAGCGTAATATCTAATTTTTAAGCAAATTTATCATGTGCGCTGGACAACTTCTGGTGTAAGGCTGAATCCGGAAAGCGTGTAATGCTTGCTCTTCACAACTTTAACCACTTGCTGCAATTTAAAACTGAATAAATATTTATTATTTAAAAGTTATTTTGTCTGCCGCCTACCATGACCAGTTTGATGAGGAAAACTGCGAAAGTGAGAAAGTTAATGGTCATAATGGCCGCCTCGGGTGGGAAGTCTATATCCGAGTCATCCAGCAATCCACGACGACGTCGTCTTTTCCGCTCCGGTGGCTGCCAAAGAGCCGCAAATTGTTGCTCTGTTTGGAAAATATAAATATTATTTATCAATTTAACTAAATAAGGTAATCTATATTAATTTGCTAGTTTTTTTTTTAAGGAAAAAGAGGTTTTATTCCCTTATAAATATCCTATAAATAATAAACTATACATTTTAGTGTGTTTCCATTGTTACGCACCTATTAGTCGCAGTAGATTGTCGCGCAAATTTTGCAGCAGCTTTATCTTCTTGCCAAAGGTGAGGGCTGATTTATCGATCCAGGTCTTCTGCAAGGTCTTGAGGAATTTGATAAATCCTTGCATGCTGGGCAACTCGATGCCATCAGCATCTTCCGACGGCTGCTCGGTGGTCTCCTCCTCGCCATTTTCCCCACTGACGTTTTCCGGCGCATTTGAAGAGTGTCTCCTGGATGTGGTCTCTACTTTTGGGGTCACCACTTCCACGTTCAGACTGAGTGGTGCCTTTGTAGAGCTCATCATTATCGGTGGACTATTGACACCAAAGCGCTCTCGCTGATATTCCAGCCAGGCAGCACTGGGCGTGGTAAAGTCATCTGCCTGATGACTGATCTTGGAGAGAATTAACAACAGAAAAAACTGTATCACAAAACGAGGCATCTTCTCTGGTGGATTGCTGTTCAAGAACTGTTGGAAAAAAGTGAGGAAAAAGTCTCTTTTGCGAAAGGTGTCAGTCGTTGCAGGCCAGCGATTTGTGACGCAGCTTCAGACAACTATGGGATGACAAGGAAAAATATACAGTCATGGGTAGTAAAAAAATTATAAAATTGCTAAGAAATATATATTTTTTTAAATGTTGAATTTAGTGTCTTCTTTGTGATCTAGCCAGATCAATAAACTTTTAACTCTGGGAGATGGAAGAGCCCCCAAGTGCCCATCCATGCTTCAACTGATCCTTGTTTATATCTAAGAGTCTTCAAAAATGAAACAATATCTGATATTTATAAAGTCCCCAAGTAAACCTTTTCATTCTACCTCTTTCCATAGCCACAACTGTGAATAAAAGAGTTGAACGAGTGCACGCACCACTTAATTGTCAAGCGTTGTTTATTCAGCTATATTTTCTCTGCCATTCGCTTTGTGGTTGGATGTGTTTCTGTGTCTTATGGCAATTGGTTCTAAGCTGGATCTGAGCTCCGCAGTTACTTCTGGGCCTATGTGGTGTGTACATATCTTCCGTGTAGAGTTATTCATAAGAGTTGCCTTTAGGTGGTTAACGAATTAAAGCTATCGACTAATTTTGATTCTAGAGAAAAATTTAGCACACCGAGTTGTAAGTTTTGAAGTATTATTCCGTTGTTAGCCGTTATCGAGAAGCGAAAGTTAAAGAGAATAGGATAAACTTATGGGCTAGGCATTATGGTTGTACTGCTATTTGATGTGCCGGCAGAGGTGGAACCGCATCCATTTCAGGGCCTTGTCGCTCATCGCCTCCGACTTGCGCGAATCGCCGCAGTCCGAGAGCCGATGGCAGCCGGCGCAGTCCGCCGGAGATGGACGATAGCTCTCGGTGGTGATGGTGGTATTGGTATTGGTGTTGCTTTTGGCGGCCGCGGCCATCTCCAATATCTCGGTGGTGCTCTCGGTTGTCTGCCCGGACTCACAGCCAGGTCACATGTCGCCCGCGCAGTCCCAGCGTATGTCGTCCGCCTCGTGGGTCAGGTACCGTCCGCCGCCCACCTGGGTCTCCAGGTTACGGAGGTCATGGTACGTCTGCTTGTCCTGCAGCCAGTAGTGCTGCAGGCTCTTGTCCACCGTGTACCTCTTGCGCTGCTTCACCTGCAGCAGGTTGTTGATCAGATCGATGGCTGGGGGAATAAGCGAGGTTAACCAGAGGTTTTACCAGAGATATCTCTATCAGCACTCACCATTGGAGGAGATCTCCTTCCACGGATTGGGTGGATACATGAAGGCTGCGTTCTGTATTTGGTCATTGATGTCCTCCTCCTCGTTGAAGGGAAACGTGCCGCTCAAGCTCACATAGATAATGACGCCCACGCTCCACATGTCCAAAGACCTGTTGTAGCCCTTGTTCCGGAGCACTTCGGGGGCGAGGTACGCCGGTGTGCCGACCACCGATCGGCGGAAGGACTTCTCGCCAATGATGCGGGCATAGCCGAAATCGCAGAGCTTCACCTGCGGAAACTCGGCGTCCGAGGAGAGCAACACATTCTCCGGCTTCAGGTCGCAGTGGACTATGTTCTGCGAGTGCAGGTACTTGAGGGCTATCAGGATCTGGGTGATCAGGAACTTGGTCACCCGCTCGCTCAGGCGACCGCGCGCATGTGACAGGATCATCTCCAGCATGTCGCCCTTGAGCTTCTCCATCACCACGAATATCCGCTCCGGCGTCTCGAACATTCGCTCCAAATTAACGACTCCAAAGTGCGCGATGTTCTGCAGGATGGCCACCTCGTTCTTCAGCTGCGCCTCCTGTTTGGTGGGAAAGCGCAGCTTGTCGATCACCTTGATGGCCACCTCGCGCTGCGTCTTCTTGTGCACGCCGCCGTAGACCACGCCAAACTGTCCGGAGCCGAGCACTTCGTCCGGAAAGATCTGGTACAGCTGGCCCATGTCCTGGACTTGCTCCTCCGACTCGCAGCATTCTGGGAAAGGCAGAGTAAGATCAGTTAAGGAATTTGAGGTTTCTGGCATCCCCTATGACCCCCATTGGTAGTATTCACAGTTACCCCACTCACGTGTGTTGTTGACGTGCATGAAGGCCTGCCGGATGCTAGTCTCCCAGCTCTTGGCGATGTCACTTCCAATGCCACTGTCCGGCGGCGGCAGCCGCACAGCCTGCTCCTCCTTGGCGCCCACCTGGGGATCCTGGCCCACGAAATAGCTGAGGTTGGGCAGGCGCAGCTCGAAGCAGTAGTTGGACTCCGGTCTAGGATCGCCTCGATGACTCTCGATCGAAAGGAGCTCCGCCAGCGGCAGCTCCTTGTGGTACTTGCTGCCCTGTTCCGAGACGAAGAGCGTTATGGTCTTGGAGTCCAGTCGCCAGTAGTAGCGCTTCACGGCCTTGTCCAGCGAGGTGAAGTGCACCAGCCAGCCCTCCTTCAAAGCCTGGCCGCCGCGCTTCTTGGTGTGCTTGACGGACTGAACGATTCTCATCAGCGGGATGTTGGCACTGGGCGATGAGGAGGACGAGGACTGCGACTGCTCCGACTGGCCGTCACTCGACTTGCTGGTATCACCGCCTCCACTGGAGTCGTCGCCGAGACCACCGTTCACCAGCTCCGGCGGTGAGTTCTGGGCATTGGTCAGGGCCTTGGGTGCTTCCCGGGGTCGTCCGGCCACCAGATTCACCCCGCCCGTCGTTTTGTACTTGCCGTAGTCCGCCCCCGAGCCCGGACCCTCGTCGCAGTCACTGTCGTCGAACTCTTCGCGAAAGAAGTTGTCCCGCTCCTTGGCGCCCGCCTGGATCTGGAGCTGGCTAAGCTGCGCCTCGCCCGTGCAGTCGTGCGGCACCTTGTCCATGCACTTCTTGTGCGTGTTGTACTGGCAGTCCCGGCACTGGAGTCCCTGCTTGAACAGGCCCTTCAGCAGTTTCTTGCACAGCTGGCACACCGTGGGGATGCCGTAGGTGTGCACCATGAAGGTGTGTGGGATTCGGAGCCCGGTCAGTCCGTTCCGGCTGCCCGATGAGTGGGTGCGCTGGTGGCGGCCAGGGATATTCTGAGAATTGAGCAGGAGTAACAGAGTTAATTAGTAAATTTAGAGAGACTCTGGCAGGATGGATTGGAGTGGGTGTATATCCCCAAGGCGAGGACACCATTAATGCCGCTAATTAGCCACAACTAATTTTCATAATTTGCCAGTGTCAACTTTTAACCCCAATCCAGAAAAATCTCTGGCAAGTTTACCTAATTACCTCAAGGTGGTAGCTTACAAGTGTTTTAGGTTTAAATTATAGTTACTTTTTTTTGTATTTTAAGTTTAATTGCTATAAATGCTAAGGCTAATGATATATATCTCAAGGAATAATTGACTTGAATATAGCAACATATTAATAAGAGTCTAATTTCCCTTTATGATTAGCAAATAGGTTGTGCTTGAAAGTAATTTTACCTTAAGTGTCTTATAACTTTTTTACAAACTTTAAAAATAAAGAAAATAAATTCAAATGTTCTGAAACATAAATCATAAACTGTAAACGAAACGAAAGCAATCTAGAATTCAAGCTCCAAGTTTGTCCATCTAAATCACCATTTATCAAAATTTCAATAACAGCTTTTATGTACTCTAAAGCCCAGTAAATCTGAGCAGTTTCCGAGACACTTTCCCATTAATTTTCCCACCCATTAAGCATTCCCTCTGAAAACCCCCTACGAGTATTCAAAAGCGTTTCATATATGTGCAAAGGATAAAAGTTTATTAAAGAAAGCATAAAAAAATAATACAAAGTAAAAGCGTGGCGCCACGTTAAGTACAATTTTAAATACTCGTAGGATAGCCGGAAACTGTCAACCACCACCCTTACTCTCTATCGCAATCTAACGCACACGGACACGGTACGCACACGGACACGGTACGCACACGCACACTCACACTCCCGAAGGATACAAGGACACAAAGATACAAAGATACAAAGGGGACAGGCCACTCCGCCTCCTCTTTCTGTCTGTCAATTCTTAATAATATCATTCATAAGGTCCGACATGCGCTTTACCAGTGAGCTGCTCGAGTCATTCCGCCCGGCGGAGTCCTCCGTGGAGACAAGCGACTGCTGGGAGCTGCCGGACGGACTGCGGGGCGCCTGGAGCGTGAAGGAGCGCCGCGAAGTGGCGTCATTCGACCGGTTGCAGTTGTTCGGTATCTTCACCACACAACGCTTGTGATAGTTCTGCCCGCATCCTGTGGGTGGAAATGGAAGTGGAAGTGGAAGTGGGGGTGGAGTGGGAGTGGTTTTTAGTTCGGGGATTAGTCAGTCGGGTGCAGTTTCATTTTCATAGCTGGCTTCCAGCCACATTGCCACATACCATCGCATTTAAGGCCCTGACGCACCAGACCGAACAGCATCTCGCCGCAGAAATCACAGAAGGTCGGTCCCTTGTAGGAATGCACGTTCAAACTATGCGGCTTGAGGGTCGGCATCTCGGAGGTTGGGTACAGAATGGCTGCAGAGAGAGAAAATGTAAGATAACATTGGGTTTAAATAGGGATGGATTTATGTGAAAAGCTGATGATGCAGTTTAGCTTTCAAGTGAATTTAACTTTTTTTGAAGGATAAGTACTTACGACTGGCGGTCAGCACGATTTCCACGAGCGTCTCATCGACCACCTCCGCTGCCGAGTTGATGATGTGCAGCACATTCGGGGTGCTGTAGTCGTGGACGAAGAGGAGTATGCGTTCCGACAGATACGTGAGACCGCTGTCCGGTATCTGAAAGGGGCCAAAACAGAACAGAGGTAGAATGGTTAATAGAGCACGAGCTTCTTTCGCCACAATCGCAGCGACACTGTCCATTTGCGATGTTTGGGACTCATTTAACGCTCATTTTTGCATCGGGCGGGCCATTATCATATCATATTCATATCTTAATTGATTGCCGATAAGATCCAAGCCCCGGCCATATGCACAAAATATCATATTGATTTCAATTGATACGGAACAACGCGGAACTGGGGAATTTATCATTCTGGACAAACAAATGCTCTAACAAATTAAAAAATGATATTACTTTATAACAAATATATTTGGTCAGATTACCAAACACTGCTGGAATTACTATAAATGATAAAAGCCACATCCAAGGGAGTTTGAGGTCGACAGCTAACCAAATTACTTGTTCGCTCTACTCAGCAGCAGAGAGCTGCTGTTGTACGCATTTCCGGACGGGAGGGACACCGGAAGGTAGGGAGTCGTGCCAGGAGCAGATGTCGTGGTAACGGCCCTACGGAACACCACCAGTTGCGGCTCAGTTAATTGAATTGGCCATGGATAGCTGCCCGTGAGCGACGCCGGCCGAGCGGAAATGAGTCCATGCCTATGTAAGTTGGACTAACTTAATGAAATAAAGCAATTATTGCGCACACATATTAATCCGCCCTGTGCCCTTCGTGGCCCTGGCTTCCTTCTCCGCCTGTTGGTAACACAGTGGATAGTAATATATTATTGCTATTTTATGGGGACTTTCTTGCTAGCAAAAATATTATATAATAAACATCAAAAGAAATGATCTTCTTTAACCAAACTTGGGGAAAAATGAACAAGAATTCGCTCAAGAAATAGCTTGAGGTATTGTTAGTTTCCTTGAAGAAACTATTGGTTAAATGTGGGCCGAATATCGACTGCCTTGGCTTCTGACTGTCGGTATAATACTTTACCATTGACATGTCCAGTTGGCTTTTGCATAATTAACGAAATGGCAAAATGGGTCACCACTTTAGGTTCCCACGCCGGAGTTTTGCTCAGGCTGTGGTATACATTTACATATAGCCAAGGGGCTTAAATATATGGTATTACCTTCTTTACTTCCCTACCAAAATATTAGTTATTTTACCTATTTAAAAGAAGTCTGTAATTATTTAACTTGACTTTACTTTGTGATTCTCCTAAGAAATGTCACCTCTGACCTCTTACCTTTGTGTTGATGAAGTCGCAGGCCAGGTCCTTGAGTGACTTGAGGGTCAGGGCGTTGGCAGGCACGCAGACTGCATCGCGGACGCTGCCGAATTGAAAGAGGAAGGTCACTTCCGGTCCCTCCATGATAACGGGCACGCTGCCGACGCCGGCGCCGCTGCCGCTGCCGTTGGAGGCGCTGTGGTTTCTCTGGGCCAGGATTGCAGTGGTCTCTGAGGTCCCCTTCGGGGGCCCTGTCCTGGTATTCAATAGAATTCCTTCGCCGCTTTTCCGCTTCGCTTGCAGTGATTTCTCGGGGCTTGGTCACCCGCCCTCTGCTTCCGCAGTGGTTCTTGTTATTTTGTTATTGCAAATGCCAAGGACAAACGTAAGTTTTATGGTATGCTGCCCCTGCTTCTGTATTGACTGCGCTTCGGATTCGGTTTGCGGTCCAAGGAATCCAGACGGTCACGGCTCTCTATATATCCGTGCCAGTGCTCCACCGCCTGTGGGTCATAGAAAGCAGCTGGAATGATACGGAAAGAGTGGAAAAACCTTTTAGTTTGACGAAAACAGCACTTTACCTAATGGCTGAAATTATTTCAATTGGAATGCAATTTGCTGGGGTGACCAATCAAAGGGATATGTGGCCTTGTCGCGAATGCCACTTCTTCAATGCAATCTTGGCTTTAAGGATCAAAAAATGAGGAAAGTAGTATTTAAAGCGGAGTCCAATTAAGATGACATTTTTAAACAAAAACATTTTATCTTTCAGATCTTTCTGACACTATCCGTTTCTTGAGCTGACCAACCTCAACATTCCGCTTGGCTTTCCCCTCCCTTTGAGGTCAGAAACCGATTGGGAATTCTAGTGCAATGCTAAGAGGGGCACTTGTGTACTTGTGGTCATGGCTTAATACCACAAGAGAGCCACATAATGGAGGAGTACGAGTATCGCCGCACTGATATCAAATTATATTGATGGACTGGCTGCGAGCGGATTAGTAAGTTAGGTCATGGAGCGTGTATCACGGAGACAATGGGGCCATAAATAATCCTCCAATCAATTAGCCGATTCAATTGCCATTACGTAGCCCTCTCGACTAACCATCTGTGTGCTGTGCACACCCGTCATTATATTTATATATGTGCATATACAAAAATAAAACTGGTTGTTAATTGCGATGAGAAAAACTGGACAGATAAGATCACACTGTCGGGATATTGACGGGGAGATTTGAATTCTTTCCAAGTATTTTCAAGTGCCCTGGCAGTGTGTCAGTGTGTATGTGTGACCCATTTATGGATTGGAGTAGAGTGTGCGGCACATTAAAAAATAATTAAAAAACCATGACGGAAAATATGTGTTGGCCATGAAAGGAATGCCAAGAGATGTAACAGAAAGGGAGAGAGAGGAAAGAGAAGGAAAGCTAATTTCGGAAATGCGATTGTACATATACTCTTGAAAGATATATACAAAATTTTTCAATTATTTTTACTATTTACAAGAGGACTCTGTCTGAAGTCAAAATGCATGAAAGAATTTATTTAATACTCATTTTATAGATCTTAACAAACATCTGAACTACAAATCATATATATATCATAAAATCATATATATCAAAGAAATGTATGCCTTTAATTGTTTTTTCTGTGGTACCAGCATTATAATACCCTCCGAAAGGGTATATAAATGAAAGAATAACAAAACGAAAGCCATGAAAGAGACTCGGCAACTTTCTAAATTTGTATCTGAGAGAGTTTTTTTTTCTGGATTCTCGCTCGTTGTTGTTTTTTAAGTAGGTGTATCAGTCAAAAGTCGCAGCTGGGAGCCGAGTGCGTTTTGAATTTCAATTGAGGCTTCTGGCTGGCAACTGGCAACTGGCAACTGGCATCTGGAAGCGGAGGAGGCTGCTCCAAAAAGTCCTCAAGTGTTTGGCCCCAAAAAGAGTCCGCACAATAAACGAGAAATAGCCGAAATTGGAGCACAAACAAATGACGCAGCTCGGCACGGCCTAAAGTCAAGGCTGAAACGCACACACACGCGACGCAGATATTAAGATACTTCACGGTATCCATGAGATACATTTGGCATTTACATAACAACTCAAGCAACAAGCTGGCGTTGGCCCTCGGCGAAATTCCGTTAATAATTTATTGGGCAAGTACACACTTCTGAGAACGTTTTCACCGCCTTGCATCCAATGGATGCCACTTGGCCATGGTGACTAAGCCGAATTCTTCCCCTTGCCTCGATTTTACTGCCACCACACACTTATTCCTTGGAGCTGCCGCCGTTCTAGTTGGTTTTGTTGACTATTATTCTTCTATGCGCTGCAATTCGATGTCACTGCCATCGCCGCGGCACGTTCTGAGTTTGTTAAGCCAAAAGAGCAACTGACTTGGCCAACTGACTGCCAAAGCCGCCGATGCCGATGCCGATGCCAGTGCCGGAGACCCAGTCCCAGACCCAGACCCAGTCCCAGTCTCGGGCCCCCGTCTCCCTCTCTGTGTCTGTCCAAGACCCAGACGCAAACCCCAACCTAAACTCAGACTCAGACCCAGTAGCCAGCGCAAAAGCAACTCAAAACCCGTTTTGCTGCACTCACAAAAAAATGTGGTGAAACTTAAAGGAATTAAAGAAACTTAAAAGCAAAAACTTTTATATATTGCAATAGAAGTCAAAGCTGAAAATATATTATTCTTAATTAAATTGTATTTAATTTTATATATATACAGCAAAATATGCTCAAATGAGGCATATGTCGTAGATAAATATCTACTTTACTTTTCTACCAGCTACAAAATTTAGCTATACTTCTTTTATGCCCAGCTATGTCAGTCTGTCTGTGTCCGTTATGTCCGTCTGTCCTTTATGCCTGTCTGACCTTTATATCCGTCAGCAGGCTTATTCCTTAGTTCCTTTAAAACCTCTGGGCCTTAGAGACTGTAAGAGCTAAAACTACCAAGTTTGGTAACAACAAACAGTTAGGATGCTACTAGGCAGTAGTCATAATAAATCATAAAGTTAAATCTAAGTAATAAATTTAACAATTATTTTTAGGCACGGTTACATGCATTTTTAAATCTTGTTAAATTAATCTAAATTTAATGATATTTCTCTCTGTGCAGGGGAGCGTATAGAGAAAGACTTGGTAGAGCACAGACTGAGAGAGTGAGAGAGAGAGAAAGACAGACACAGGGGCAGGGATAGAGATGGAGCTTGTGTATGTGTCTGTTGGTGTGGGACATGAACCAAAGCACTCGACCCGGCATAGTCTTACCCCGGCCCCTAGACTCTCTCCCATTTGTTGCCCAGTTTGTTTGTTTCCTTTGTTTGTTTGTTGTAACAGCCGCGCTCTCCAATTTCCCCCTCTGCCCTCAATAGGGTTTTCTCCCGCTCTTACTCGGCTTCAGTTTTTGCACTCTTGTCCCCCTGGCCCCCCATTTCTCATCCATTTAACGCCCATTTTCTTCGCTCGCTGTCATTGTCAAGGCTGTGCGAGAAAAACTACCTGTGGGGGGCATGGTTGGGGCAAGGGGTGCTCTGGCTTGATAAGCGATTTTCCCGTTACCGTTAACCGGCCCCAGGGCCAAGGTGATTTCCTTTTCAGCGACGTGAAAAGGGCTCCGCCAAGGCTGCAGCTGTTGTGTGTTTTCAAGCATAAATTCCATAAATTAAAAACCAACAAACCGGTGGCAATAGAAAACATTTATATTAAAATATAAAGTGTATAAAAATAAAAACTAAAATACTTTGTAATATTTATGCTAAAAGTTTTATTAGAATCATTTTTATCTGACCATTAGTCTTTCTTCAAGAGAAAGAGATTGAATTTAAATAAATCTTAAGAATTTTGTCTCATGCTTTAGAATTTATTATATAATAAAGTTGTATTATTATACCTTAATAAATGTTTAAAGAATTATATAGTATGCTAATCATCATGAATCCTAACATTTTAGTTTTGGTTTATTTAAGTTGTATAAGTTCTTAAATTCTTTAAATACATATGTTTATTTGTGTATTAAGATTAATTAGTTTTGTTTAGAATAATTAATTGTTAAGCTTGTTGATTATTTTTCCTAATTCTTTTTAATTAAAAGATTAAAGGTTAAGCAAGGAAATACATTTAGGGTGATTCTTTGTGAAAATGAGTCCGCAAACATTTGAAATTTTATTTATCGTATAATATATAAGAGTGCCTAACTTATTTTTGGATTAATGTGTGATCAATAAATTACAAAAGCTCATTGCCAAAAAATCCAAATTAAATTGGGTTCATTAATTGTTTTAATTAAGCGGCAAACGCGTGAATTTTTAGAATTGCTGCGTGTGTGGAAACATGCAAATCTTTACATGAACTTGAATATATATTCAATGAAATGTGTATATATTTTAATTGTTTAAAAGTTTTCCAAATCACGCAATCATCTCTATTTAAATGTTTGTTCTTTTTAATAGAGGACGGTTGGCAAATAAAAACTTTCATTGAAAGTTGGCTTTTTATGGGTTTTTATTTTTGGTCCCTTCTCCCCTCTGTGTTATCGAATGGCTTTCTCGTTCTTTTGGAGGTTGTGCCACCATACTCACATGTTTATTTGGTTTGAATATTATTAGATTTCTCGATTCACACAAAAAAAAAACCCGAAATAAAATGCAAATAGACAAAGACGACGCAAAAGTCGCGCGCTCTGTTCTGATAAGGGATTCGTAGGAGACTGGGCTACGGGGCGGCGATAGAGAGGGGATTCAAATGGCATCGTCATTATCATCATCAGAAGCAGCGTTATCATCATCGATAGATAATAAGCAAGGTGATAATAACTCAGAGCTGAGCACGAGAACGAAAGCGAGAACGAGATGCGATGATGATGCCACGACAAGTTCAAATTCCACTGCGGGTGGAGCCCAGGCGAAAGCCATGCAGTGAAAATAAATATGATCATTGATCAGCCAATAATTTAAAATAATTTTGTACAAGCTCGGCACTAAAAAAGATGTACTTTTTAAGCCGAATTTAAGCGAACCGTTTTATGTAAAATTACATAATAGTTCCATTTGAAAATGTTTTATTTTATTAATTAGCTTGCATACTGTTAATAGTCAATAGTCAAAGCTTATTATAATGCTCTATAATTCCTGAGAATTATATAAAAGTAAATGCAAATAAATTATTTAATTAATCTGAAACTGTCATAAATAATTTATCAGCTATTTTTTCCAATGAATCGTGTATATTTCCCATTTTGAAATGGGAAAATGGTAAACAGTTTCAAGCAATATTTTCTGATAGTGTGAATCTCGAGGGATGTAGATGCGATAATGGGACAAGAGTAATAGTATTCCATGTTAAGTGTGTGTGCCACAGGCTGACGCACCGGCCATAAATACCAAGGCCAAGGAACAACTCGAATGTGTTTTTGTTTGCTTTTCTAGCTCAAGTGCCGGGCGGGGCGGAGCGGTGCGGTCGGAGGACACCAAGCGGGCGGTTCTCCGGATAAAAGGAGCAAATAAATATTAACGGGCGCGGGCGCAGACAAACATTTGCATTGGAGCGTGGCAGGACAATAGCCAGTACAGTGGCTTCTCGGTAAGTATTATGGCCTCGAAAGTTAAAGTGATTTATTGGCAGCAAGTATCCATAGGGAGTCATAAATTGCTATATAAATGATAAGCAAAATAAAGCAAAGTTTTACTCACTACGGGTTTTACTCTGAATAATTTTGTCCAAGGTATGTAAAGTTTGCAGGTTTGTCAAGATATATATATATATTTACTTAAATTAATGATTTAATCAGGAATTAATTGTACTAAGAGAATTTAATTCAAGCGACGAAGGATGTTAGAAAAATGTATAACAGTCTTATAATAAATAATTATTATTTATAAATCAATGTTCCTAATAATGTATGTTTTAAATTTACCCAAATATGATATATTCTTTCCTTAAAAGGGCTTTCAACATCACGTATCGGGTAGTAAATTAACAGGGAAACACACTCCACTTATGCACAGGATGATATAATAACGGGAAGCGGCCAAGGAGCCACCGAGTGTGGCACTTAAACTTTATTGTTTCTCGAGGAAATTTTATTCATTCCATTTAATTTCTTTTCTGGTGGCGTCACTTGACGACTTCGCCGTGCCCCGACACAGTGTCGATTATTTTTTACACTCATTTAAGATGCAACACTTGGCAAAAGTACACACATATAGAAATATGTGTATATATAGACTTGTTGAAAATTTCTTGCAATTAATTTGAATAATTAATATGCACACAGACACACACGGGGCCGAAGCCGTAGCTAGATACCAACACACCTGCACTTGTGCCCCATTTCCCGGGCTCGTTTTCCTTAGAATTTACAATATTTGTGTAAGCGCATGTGTGTGTGAGTGCCGTAGTATTTTCTTTATTTTTCCTTTTATTATTCGTGTGGCAGCATCGTGAATGTCCACACGTTGCCTTGTTTGTGTCGCCGAAAAAAAGGTTAACGAGAAAATTTCGCACGTTTGCACTTCGCCTCGGCCACCGCGCAACTGAAGCGAAATTTTCAAAAGCAATCGCAAATCGCAAAAATCAGCAACGGCAGCGACGGCAAAAGCAAAATCTAAATGAAATCGCCGAGCTCAACTCTCAACTCGGGCTCGTGCTCCCTGCTCCGTGTTCCGTGCTCTCTTTCTCGCAAATTTTCCCCGAGACATTCTCCGCGAGAAGGCAGAGAGCGCTGTTTGGCGGGAGAATTCAGATTCTCGGGATGCTGATTCCAAATACCGCAGCGCTTTACACATTCTTTCGGCGTTCCGTTTGACGCGCTTCCTCAATTCAATTTTATTTTATTTTATTTTCGCTCTTCGATTGTTTATTTACTCATTTTCTCAATTAAGGCTGGGCGTTTGTTTACAATCCGCGGCAAAGGTGGAAAGCCATGGTCGTCCAGCTTTCTCACAGGTGTCTAAAAAGCTTGGGAGTTGTAACGAAGAGAGTTACACCAATTTTCGCCGATAGAGAGAGTGTAAAGCTTAAGAGAAGTGCAGGGTTGTCAGGTGAAAAGATAAGGTTTTATAAATTGTAAAACGATTTCAATATTTTTGGGAAATGTAAAAACATTTAAACTTAATTTAAATAAATAAACACAGCTTAAATTACCAATAAATAAAGATATGATTTATAAATTGTTATTGCCACACATGGCGTATACGTAATATATTTGCAATGCCAACAAACATAAAAGAGAAACCAAAAGCTTAAGAGCAACAACTGCCACTTGAAGAGAGTCAAGTAAGCGGGCTTTTTATGGGCGGCTGTTGCTCCCAAAAAGCTCCAATCTGCACTGAAAAAAAGATTGTGCTTACAATGGAAACTTTTGATGCACATGGCAGAAGTGACTCGGCGTGGTGGCTATGGGGGAAACCCCCTTCCGGAAGTTAAATGGAAGCGCGTAAACTGCATATTATGGTAACACGCCATGGCGGAAAGGTAACCGGAAACGTAAAGCTTTTCGCCAGGAACGTAATCGCTTTTCCACACTAAGAGCTTTTCAGCAGGGCAAAGCAGAGCAGCGTCGGAAAAATGGGGGAAAACTGGAGGGAACTGGGCCAGTCAAACGAAGCAACTCCGAAAAGGGAAGCATAAAATTGCTCTAGCAACACATGGCGCTTACCCTCGGAAAAATGTTGTGTGCAGAGGAGAGGCTATGTTGGATGAGCCTGGATGAGGGTGGTTATTTTTCCGAGGGACGACCAGAGGCTGGCTTTTGTTGTTGTCGGGGCTGTGCCGCCTGCCAACTGACAACAAAAGCGCCGCACGTAATATAATAAAGAGATTTTCCATAGCATACAAAGCGGGGCTGCGTCGAGACAGTTGCATGCGTCCTGCTGCATGGCACGAAATTAGTAAAGTTTTTTAAAGTTTAGCGAATTAACAAAGGGTAAAATTTAATATTTGGGAAATATATTAGGTTGCAGTTTCTGAAACCGAAGATCTTGATGCATTATTTATACTTAAATAATTTGATAAAAATTATTATAAATTAAATACTTGCCTCTTGTTTTGGTATTTAAGAAGAGTTTAAAATTCTGACCTTTTTTCTAAAGACATATCCTAGCTAAAACTTCCATATCTAGAAAATATTTCGCATAACCTGGGAGCACTGGCAAATATAAAACATTAATAAAATAATTAATATTTCTTAAAAGGAGTATTTTTGCATTTAATCGGCTTCTTTTTATGGTATAAACTGCAAAAAATTTTAATAAAATACTAACTACACTTTTTTAAAAAATGATACAGTAGAAAATGTTCAGTGCAGTCCTCCTGGTCCTCTGAATGCGCCGACTGTCTGCCAGTGCCAGGTCCTCGTCTAAGCCCCGCATTGTACAATGTACACACATTATAATAGAAATCGGTTTTAGCTGAACTAAAAATAATTGGCCTTGCATCTCTGTCTCTTGTTTTCCGTCCATATATCCATACACAGCCGTCGCACATACTATATAGATATGTATATAGATCCGGACTAGTGTGCGTTTGGGGTCCTTGCTGCTGCTGCTGCTGTTGTTGCGGGTAATCAACAGTTTGTTGGCACGCGCTGCCATTTTGGCCCCGGGGTTGCGAGGGGCGCCAAGGAAAGGCATTTCGCAATTAGCCCATTCTTGTGTTCATGGGGATCCCCCTCGGCATTTAGATTTCCAAATTTACGATTACCATTCGAGAGTGCTATTTGGGCTTTATTTAGAGAGCATGAACATGAATTCTTTAATTGAAATAAGCCTTAGACCCTTTATTTTGGAGCTGGCCTCTAATCGTATGCTTATGTGGTTTATGTTATAAATAGGTTTTTGTTCACGAAATCTAAAGTTAATATAACATATGGTAAAATAGAATGTATAATATATAGTAAATTACTTGACCTTATGTTGGATAAAACTTAAATTCAACAAACCAGTGTAATCTGTAAAACTGAATTAATTTATCTGGCTTAATTCGACCTAAAATGTTAATAATTATTACTCAAATATTTTTAATATATATTGCCATATAAATTTTACTAAAAGTACCATTATTTAACGGAATAAACCTGTTCTAAAAGTTGTTTTATGAAATAAATATCACTCCCTTTCTAAGTACAAACTTTTTTCCGTAAAAATCCCCGAAAGTGCTTTCTGCGCTTTCTATTATTTATGCAAATTTCTGGTGACTGTCCATTCAGGTCTTTGGCAGGGATTCTCGTTCAAGCGAAAGCATTTGAAATTGGAAATAAATCAGAGGCACAAGCAGCAACATATTTGGCCCTTCGCTCTGTAAAGGAAAAGTACAAACTCAGCGAATTCTCTGTGCTCGCACATTAAAGTTGCATTTATTTCCGGGCTATCAGAGGGGCGGGCAGTGTGGAGTTACTGTATACATAAAGTCAGGGAGCCATAAAAGAAGGGAGACCGGACTAAGACTGAGGCGGAAGCTGAGGCTGAGGCGGAGGCTGAGGCTGAGGCGGAGGCTGCTTAATGCGGCAATTGTTAAACCAAATGCAAACAGACGTTGCAGTTGGCAGTCCCTGAAGAACTCAGGCCGCGTGCCAGGCATAAATCACTCCACCAATGTCTGCCGGTCCACCGAAGCCCCTTCCGCCGCCCGGTTCGTTTCCGTTTCCGCATCCGAATCCGCTTCAGCATCCGGCGGTGCCTCCAGCCTCAGCTCAGACTCCATCTCCAGCGGCAGCTCCTTGTCGACGGTTAGTTTGGTAACGCTCTCGAGGGTTCTTATGGTTTGCATATACAGCTTCTTGGCCAACTCCTTGTCTTGGCCCGGCTCCGAACTTTGGGCGATTTCGCAGTCACTGCAACGAACAAGAAAGGCGAAACGGCAAAAATGGCAAAAAAGGCAAGTTAGTTGTAGTAAAAAGTGGCCAACAAAGTGGCGCTAATGCGGATCTGGAGTGAAGCACGGCGTGGCCATGGCAACTGCACTCACTTGAAGTACTCGCCGGTGACTTCCTTCAGCTGGGGATCCGTGGCCAGGCGGATGGCGCACTGGGCGCCCTCGTACGGGTTTTTCATGAACAGCCACATCCACGGGTAGGTGACCGCCTTCACGCAGATGGACGACATCAGCGGCGAGCTGGCCGGAAACGGAAATGGAGGCAAAAAGTTAACCAATTATGTAGCCATTGTCAATGCGAACAAGGAGCTTAATTTCGGCGTCAAGTGTTTAAACCGAAAGATGCTTCTTAAATGGATTTTCCAGGCTTTATAGTAAAGAAAAAATATCTAATGAAAATCGGAGAAATCTTAAATAAGGAAGCATTAGCCTTATAAAAAATGAACAAAATATATAGTGATTGAAATTCCCATAACACAACAAACCTATCAGTAATTTTTTCTTATATTTTCTTAAACAAACTTTAATAAAACATCATACTCTGAATCAACGAAAAAAATACCTCATCCAGCTCTTGTGTACGAAGTTTATAAAATATTTGTAAACCCACAATAAAAGGAAATAAAAGAGATTGAGATTGTATCTCTGATTTATTTACATCGTTTTACCCCAATACATTTTGTGGGCAAGTACTTCTTCTGTTGATTGCGCTTGGCCAGTTAAATTTGTTTTGATAAACAATCTGGGAATTTTCGTCAACTTTGTAAGTTATGCAGAAACTTAAAAATTAACAAAACAGTTTATTGCTCAAGTTTCTGTTCCTGCTTAGCATTCAACGCAGATTCCGCTTTAATTTAAATAGTTAAATCCCAGCTAAGTTTTCTGTAAAGTTTGTACTAAATCCAGCCTCTTAAGGAAACTTCAAACAATTTCCTTTTGGTGCATTGTTTTAATGACATTTTCAACTGGGGCGATAAAGGGCGATGGGTGGGTGGTGGTGGCGGTGGTGGAGAAGGCAGCAGCGACAGCGTTGGCCACCAGATGTCCTCCATTCAATTCAAGCGCTCAAGCGTTGATCTCCAGCTTTTGGCCAACTCCGCTGCCGGCTGCTGGGCGTGGGCCAATTTCAGCGGCTGAGCCCAACGAGTTGTGTGAAATGGCCGCCCTCGACCCAGCTTCATGCCATTTCTTTCACTACCCGGGTTTTCTTTCTACACTAAAAGAAATTAACATATCATATAAAATACGATTTCACAATTTATTTTTTATTTTCTATAGAAATAAGTGTAGAAATTGCTTTTAAACAAGTAGTAAGAAAGTAAAGTCTAGGCTAAAGTGAAATATATTTCTTTAAGTGTGGTACAGAGGCTGGCTTTTGCAGGAAGGATTACCAACTTGCGCGCAATTTGCTTAGCTGTCGCTGTTAACGTTTCGAGTCCGCACTTCCCTTTTTTTCCTTTTGTTTTTGAATCTTTTTTTTTTTTTGTTTTTGTTTGTCAGACGGGCAACGAACGGTGAACGGTGAGCAAGTTCACTGACACTTGAACACGATAAAACGATAAATAAATAATTAATGCGTTTAACTTTTCCATTTACGCTTTTTCCGTGACTTGAGCATTAACTGCTTTTCATTTTCATTTATTTCATAGTACGCACAGTTCCAGGATTCACAAAAAAAGGGTCATCATGTGTGCACAGAGTTGGGCGTATCTAGTAAGTGCTACTTTGTACCTAAGGTACCAACATAAGAACCTAGATATTTATTATTTTTTATAAAAAGTTTAATAATATTTGAATTATGAAAACTAAGAGTTCACTTGAGCTTTCTGACACTGGTCTTCCTAAAATAAATTATATCTAGTTTGCTATTTTTAGTATATTTAAAATTTAACTTTCTTGATATTCCGGGAAAATAGTAAAGGTACAACTACGTACTTGTTATGGTTCCTTCACGTTTGCATTTATTTTATTTAAATATTTCCCTTGCATAATTTGTACCTCTCCAATGAACAAGTACCCTTCCCACCACTATGCGTTCATGTGTCTGACCTGACCTGGACCCTCCTCCTTCTCCGCCGCCTCCTGAACCCCGGGAACACCCGCATCCCTGCAAAAGTTTATTCTTCTTGTCCTGGGTCGAGGCTGGTGTTGATTCCATTCATCGTTTTACGCCAACGTTTTTATAGATACCAGTATCTGTCCTTGCGCCCCTTGCCACCACTCACAACCCATCCGCCATTAGGACTTTCTCCTTCTCGCCCCTTATCGCCACACCACTGGTTGCATTTTTAAAGTGCATAGAAAGCTTCAGGGGTTGCGGAGATGGCTGGCTGGGTAAAATGGGCAAAAAAAAAAACGAAAACGTCTAAAACAAAAAATAAATGTATGTGGCCAGGTCATGGCTTAGACTCGGGGGTTACTCCTTAGGTCCATTGATTAATGGGTGTTTACAGTGTAACAATATATTGGGAGGATTACTAGGAGGGCACTAATAAATTTTCGGGATAAAATGGGTCTCTTTTGGAATATTGACTGAAGTTCAAGTGAATTTTTATAGAGGGAAGATTAGTTCCGTTTCCTAATTTAATCAATAAATTCAATTATATTTAGTTTATACCAATTTTCACCTTTTCCAATCAGCAGAGCACACACTTGTAAGATAACTTCTACTGTAATTACACTTCCATTTGTGCAATTCAATAAGCCATAGTGCCCTCCGTCAATGGAATTAATATTGCGTATACGCCCCGGTACCCGCCATGTCAGATATACTCACACACCTTTTGTGTGCCGGGTGGCTCCCGGGTGGGTGGGATCAGTAAGTTCAGCTTGACTCGCTAAGCTGCAGCAGGGCAAAGTTCATTTAAAGACCCGACCCGCGCTACCTGCCACCGGCAGCGTGGAAAATCTTTTACCTGTTCGTGTGAGTGCGCTGCGAGCCAAATGAAAAAGCGCAGCAAAATGGCTTGAATGGGAAACAGAACAAGCCATTTTCCGAGAATTTTCCTTAATGCCACAATAGATGTGCCCACGGGCGGAAATTGAATCCGCTTTAGGGCAGGAATTAATAGCATATACGCCACGTTAATTGTTTTTATTGGAAGGCCATTCAAGCGCCTGAGGAGGGTTCGTTGGGGTTAAGTGGCTTTTTACGGCGATTATATATTAATGGAACCTATGGATTGGTCATATGGCGATCAGGAATTATAATAATGGAATGTTGCCTTACTCTTTTTCGCCTTACTCAAATATTTTTTATGTATTACTTGGCCTTATTATAACCTTGCATAGTTAAAAGATTGCAACGCAGTGAAGGAGGCATTTCCGACCTTATGAAGTATATGTATTCTTGATCTAGTCTCTCAGTTTTTAAGCTATTTAAATAAAACTTTTGATAGATAGTCTTCTATATACTCTCACTCGTAAATTATATATAACTTCCATATAAAAGATCAAAAATGTTTTTTTTTATCTTCATCTACTTTCAGATATTTAAAATTATTTTAGAATTTAGGATTTAATTTCATAAAAATCGCACGACTATGTTATATAGCTGCCATAGAAACAATCGGTAAATTCAAAAGAATATGCAATATCGTAAATGGGAAACTGTAATTATAAAACTGTGAAAATATTATCGATATAAAAGTATATTTACTTATATAATTTATATTAAATTAGATATAAATATTATATTATGAATTATTAATAATAATTCGAATCAAGCAAGATAATACAAACTTCGGCGTGTTAGTTAGCTTTCTTTCTTGTTTTTGTTGTATTAAGTTGGTATATTTGGTTTAGTAATAAGACTTTCGTTAAATTAAAAAATTTCCATAATCTAGTTTCAAATTTCTTTTAATATGCAAGCTTGTTATCATTTAAGGCTGTTTTTGTGACTGAGTTATGTCTTTACTATTTCTTAAAAAAATGTCAGCCCCTATTCATTATATTATTTACGCTTCTTTTTCAAAGGAGTAAATATTATTTGTATAAATTTAAATAAAAATTTAATAAGTCCTTGAAGTTATCAGAAAATATCTGTGCTATTCCTTCGATAATTGAAATATTTTTCACTTGAAAACAAAACATTCCAAAAATGAAAGTGTAGGGCAATGATACCTTCTTCCATTTTTTCCTTCATTTATTGAATAAATTCTTTTCATTGCTTAGCACATGTTCTGCCAAGTATCAAGAAAACGGAAAATCTGCATTGATTCCCAGCCGTAAACTAACCTATCCCCATACAGCTGATGGTGCATAAGAAAAGCGAAGCCTCGTTGATAAGCGTAAGAGCCGCAATCTCGAAAGCCCAGCAGGTATCAGTTTTCCATCAATGGCAGTGCATAAAAAAAGCCAGGAGTGTCAGGATGTGGGCGGGGTCCTGGCAAAAAAGAAATTGCAGTGCATGGGTGAGACTGACAGCTGCTTCAGCACTTTTGCAGTTGCCAACGAAAGTTACAGCTATCTCCGATATACATATACGTATAAATATATATGTAAGACTGTAGTATGCTGGGAACGGAAGCAGGGACGGAAGCGAGGGACTCGGGGGATACTAGGTGAAGCACAACAAAAGTTCAATTTGGCGCTACAAAGTCTGTAAAAGGAAAATCTACTTGCAAAGGCAAAACATGTAACAGAATGCAGGCAGCAAAAAGCACAGCAGGCAGACATCCGATGGACAGGAAGCCAATGCATGTAAGTATTGTACACTACAAGAAACGCGGTTAAAATCAAATTTAAAGTTGAGAAAAAATTGGTAATTGCATTACATCATATTATTACATTAGAGAAGAGACAGGAATACCATTTTTCATGTAAAATATCATTATTCAATCCTTGAAAAAGGTTAAAAAGCTATTCAAAATATATATTTTAATTCGAGGCGATTATTTTAAATTCTTAATTATTATTAAACGGGAATGATCGTATTTGTAAATAAATTTAGTGTTATTCTTATTAAAGAACCTCTAAAAAACTTCTGTTAATTTTTAAGCGAAGTAAAAAATCAAACTCAATTTTTTTCTTCTAACTTGCTAAGTATTTCTTCAAGTGCTGCTCACACATATGTGTACTATGCTATGTGTGTACATCAACCCGTCTTGCCATACATCCAAGCCCAGGCAGGACCCGGGCTCAACCCACCCAGTACATCCATAGCCACTTGATGTTGCTTCCGCTGTTCATTTGCTGTTTTATTGCCGCTGCCCGCAGCAGTTGGCCAAGTTTGGACGGGAATGGGAGAGGTTGGGGATTTTTTCCTGGCCACTAGAGGTGAGCATGTGTTTTATTTCGTTTAATTTGCTTTGACTTTGCTGCTTTCGCTGCCGGGTGTGTGCCAGTTGCAGGACAACAAAATAGGGATATTTTTTAGTATGTGAAAAACAATATGTTAAAGAACGTTGTTAACACGCGTTATGGCAACAGATAAAGTCTTTAGCAAATTAAAACTCATTTAAAACTTTTACAAATAAGAGTCAAGGGTGCCCTAGCAGTATCCGAGACCGCATAGATCTCATCTTAGATTCAGTGCTCATCTCTGCGATGTGAGCATGGGGGCTTCCATTGTTCTTGGGTCACGTGCCATGCCAATAGAAGCGGCGGAGGACCCATTACCATTGCTCCACATCTCCATTTCCTTACTTCCAGGTACAACCATACGCCATTCTGGCCTTCACCTGTCAAGGTGCTGCGTTTTATGTCCAAATGATTTGTACGCTCGCCAAGGCATTTGATTTTCTTCTTTCGGGCCACTTTTTTGCTGCTGTATTGTTATGGCCTTTTGCAAATTGTAATGACGCATGTTAACAATGTTTCTCGGGCTCTGGCTCTGGCTCCGGTTGGTAAGAGCAGGAAGACGGGGGAACGAATACGTAGCTCCTGACGGCATTTCCATCCGGTAGTTAGACTTGTACGAATGCAGACAGTACAATTTGTTGCTATGATGGATTATGATTTTCTGGCTTGTGACAGCCCAACTTTTGCCGCAGAAAGTGTGTCTAAATCTGGGCCTCTTAGCCACCCCTCCTACCGCTCTTGCCACTTTACATCATTTATTGCCATTGAATTGTGTAATTTGTTGTACGTGTTGGCCGTGTTAACATCTGCCATTGTGTGCGAGGCGAGTGTGTCCGTGTGCTCGTGCGTGTGCCACACACTTGAGCACCTGCTCCATTGTCCTCGAGTGAGGTGTGTCCACCTATTGTCCTAAGGTTTAAGGCTTTCCAGTGGGCTCGTTTTTAATACTCATTTACATGTGTAAATGGCTTTGCGCACATTCTCGTAATAACTTGAACATTTAATGAAGCCTTTCTAATACCTAATCTGATAACTGTGTCTAAGAGTCACACATTTCATGCAAAGTAATACATTGTAAGCTTCTATGATTACTTGAAAGTTGTTCAAATCTTTTTGATAATTAAAAACTTGGTTTTTTGTCTATACAAAATCTTATTTAAATAAGAAAATATGGTCTTAGTGCCACGCGTAGAGTAATCGACAAACATTTGGTTGTCCCCAAACTCATTCGCAGTGGACAATCTAAATATATGTGTTTCCTGAGAAATGATTTCGCATTCAGGGTCGAGCGGTGCCCTCTCTACCCGCACATTGTCCGAGAATTCTAATTTATAACTGCCAAAAAAAAGGAAATCAAAAGAAAAACAAGGGAAAACTTTTGTGCCAGCTTAGGAGAGCATCAATAAATTTCGCATTAATTCTGGACCCGTCATTAGGCGACTGGGCCAGGGCCACGTTCATGTTCATGGCCAGGAGTTAGTTCACAGTGTGGCGCCAACTTGATGCTGACAGCCAGAGATGCTGAGATATAATACCAAAATCAAGGCATAAGGCATAAATTAGATACCTAATATTACTAAGTACTTTTAAAAAGCACAAACTTTTCTCAGTAAAATTAAGCAATTACTTAGATCATAATACAAATAATACTTATAAACCAGTTCTATAATTATAAGATATCAATAGTAATGTCATAAATCCTATTATTTGCAAAATGTTAATCTTAATACTTAAGCTTAATTTTAATATAGTAAGATTTGTATTATAGTATATGGCGCAAGATTTTCTCAAAATAAATAAAACAACGCAATTATTTAGATCAAAATACAAATAATACTTATAAACCAGTTCTATTATATGAAATATCAGTAGTAATGTCATAAATCCTATCATTTGCAAAATGTTAATCTTAATACTTAAGCTAAATAATAATATATTAAGATTTATAATATAGAATATGGTGAACTGTGAAAGCTAAAAACTCCCTTTCATAAACTATTTAAAATATTGTTTCGATATGTAAATCTTGTTCTTCTTTTGACATCCCACAAAATAAATCAAAAATATTCTTTTTGCATCTGATATATATTCCCCGTCTGAGCTGATAATGATGATCCCAAAAGAAGTATAAATCTGTCCAGAAAACTGCCAAAATGTCAGCGTTGCTGGCAACATCAACAAAGCCAGCAACTGTCACCGGGGTGTGTGTGTCTGGGTCATAACTCAAAGCGACGACGTGGCGGGCCGGCGGGCGAAGTTGACCCGACCGGGAGCCTGGCCTGGTCTGGCCTGGCCTGGCCCGAAACTAAGACCCCCGACCCCGATCCCTACCCCCGTGCCCGCCGTTTCAATTGCGGCCGACCCGCGTCTCTGACTTGGCCACTTTTAATTACCGCATTTGGCCTTTGTTGCTGCCGCTTGCTCCTGGCTCGCTTGCTCCTGTGACTGTGCCAGGACGAGTGGCAGTGAGAGTGCGAGTGCCACTCGATGGCAGCTCATCTGCATCTGATGATGAGGAGTGGGCGTGGCCGGGGCAAGTTCATTGCAGCTGTTGTCATTTGCTCTGGTTGCCACCCATACCAATAGGCGGTGCACAGCGAAAAAAGTATTATGTTTGTCATTATGTCAGAGAAAGCCTTAAGAGAGGTGGCAGACAAAGCATGTATCTTTACTCGAGTAACTGAATAAAATTAATTAAATTTTCTTCAGACTATAATTGTATTTTATCATTTTCTCCGAGTGTACTCCTGATATGGCTCTTGATAACTGTTGTTGCTGGCATTTAGTCCTTCCGCAATTTGCAACTGTTTCTCGTGTTTGCACATCCTTTTCTGTGTATTGTGCAAATGCCCTTCTCTACTGGCCTTGCTTTTTTCACACAAACTCTAAACTAATTTGCATGCCTTAAAAACGGATTTAGAAATCAAATGTAGATCCCAACATTGCGAAAATAGTTACGGGTGAATATGCTCTGGCACAAGTGCTGGCAACTAATGGTAATCGTGTACGATAAAAATCGATGGCGGCCAGAAGTGACCATGAGCCGTAATGAGATTCTGGTTTGTGGAGGTTTGTTTAATGTTCTTTTCTTGGTTCATACTTGTGCATTTACGGGCGTAGGTTTATTTTATGATTTATTTCTATTGTTTAGTGGCTATTAGGATTGGAAATTAAATCAATTTGAGGGAAAAGATTGCCCAAACATGATTTTTAAATGAACTATTTTCGCCATTCGACCACTTATTATTTACCCATTTTTATAAATCACATCTTGAAATATAAAATATTTCTTAATATTAAAGATATCTTTGGCTAGCTGTATCCATTTTTTAAGTCCCTCAAGCACACTGCTAACATTAGGCACTGACATATTCTAAACTAAATAACCATTTGCATTAGGCCGTTTCTCAGTATTTGGCCAACTCATTTGAAACGTTTAAATGAATTTGGCCTTCGGCGACAAATTTTACCTTGATGTTTGCTGCCAAAAAATAAAATAGGAAAAAGGAAAGGGGCTTCCCACGCCCAAGTGACTCGGCAACTTTTTTGATTGCATCAAAACGAGCCGCCCTCTTTAACCGACATCAGACATAGATACAAACAAATACGTACAAGGATATATAGGGAGGGATAAAAAGAGATAGGGAGAAGGAGAGACAGAGACAAAAACTAGCCCTGCTTAATGAAAGTGCAAAACTTTCCCGCGCGGCCACGAAATGAGCTTAAAATGTAGTTAAAGTTTCAGCTGCATTTTGCACTTGCACTTTGCTCCGCTTTCGTTTGAATTTCAATTTCGGCTGCGGCTTTTCTTTGCTAAGTTTCGGTTTTTGGTTTCGACGGGGATTCCCTAGATATTCTCTACTTACTAATGCTTGTTGTAGTCACTTACTTGCGAAAGTGTCGGGTCCCGCGAACGAGTCCTGGGGTGCAGCAGTTGACCGTGACCGCGGTACCTGTGGGGAAATTAAAGGACCTTTGTTATTTGTTTCTGCAAAATCAAGAATGCGCACAGTGAATTCATTAATAATTCAGAGTGCAAGCTATGCAAAAACTGTTCACTGAGAGGAAAGTATTATTTAATTGGTACTTTAAATAGTATGTTCTTCACTTAGTTGCATAATAAATTATACTTTAGGTGCTGGAAAAATCGTTTAAAGTTTATTAAAGCCCAAAAAGTGGGTTAAGAAGTCAGAACCTCATTAATTAAACCTTCGCTGACTTACTGCCCACTAACTGAGCAATTGAGATAGCTCGAAAAAAGTGCTCGAAATGATTACAGTTCCTCCGAGTGCAGTTCCCGATTCCCCATGGGGTTTTTCTCCTACCTTTCAATTCCCTGGCCAGCCAGCGGGTGGCCAGCAGGACGCAGAGCTTCGAGTGGGCAAAGGCTTCACGGGCGTGGAACTTCACCGCCCAGGTGCCCACATTCAGGGGATCGTCGAAATCGATTTTGGCCGCCTGGTGGGCGTGTGCCGAGACGAACACTATGCGTCCCTGCTCCGAGCGCCTCAAGTGCGGCAGCAGCAGCTGGGTGAGCAGGAAGGGGGCCAGGTAATTCACCTGGCTGTGCCGCTCGAAGCCGTCCTCCGTGGGCACATGGGTGTTGGCGAACACCACGCCGGCGTTGTGGACAAGAATGTCGATCCGCTCGAATTCCGCCATCAGCTGGCTGGCAAAGTGATGGACACTGCGCAGCGAGCACAGGTCCAGGTAGCGGGCCTCCACGAAGTACCTGTCCGCCGGATCGTCGTCCTCGTCCGGCGATATAATGGGGGTGCGGCATCCCAGCTCCCGCTTAATTATAGCTGCCGCCCGCTCACCCGCCTTGAGATTGCGGCAGGCAAGGATTATGCGGCCACCACGTCCGGCCAGAGCTTGGGCTATCTCGAATCCAATGCCACCATTGCCGCCGGTGACAACAACGATTTGCTCGTTGATTTGATTATCGTTCGGACAGCGCTGGCCGCTCATTAAGGTCCTAGAATGCGGGCGAAGGAAGGGAGGGATTAGAGGGGGAAGGAAGGAGAGTTTGCCACTGTGGCCAGTAACCAGAGGCCAGTGGTTTATGGGGTCAGTTAATGATGATGTCCTGCATCCAAGTCGCGTGTGTGCACTCGGAAAATATAAGGGATACAAGTCAAGATTTTATCGGTTACATCTTATTATTAGATACATTTCTCAAGTACAACATATATTTAAATGGATGTTTTTTTTCAGTGTTGTGGGTTGACGTTTAGCTTAGGTTGGCTTATTGATAGGCGTTAATACAATCAGCTAGCACAGTTGCATGATGCCCGAAGGCAATTAGGAACTTGACTTGGTTCGCCCTCAACATTTCGGCGGCCTATGTCAACAATGAATGCTAATTTATGTAACAAAAAGCCTGAGGTATCCAACTAAAATTAGTGCAGTTAAAATTACATTAAAATACTGCATTGAACAGCACAAATGTTATTCATTTCATCGACTAATTAGTGCCGATTTGCAGGACATAAAAAATACCCAACGTAGTCCAAATTTATTTCCATTTGAAATTTTTCTATTGAACCCAATCAATTTGCATGACTGTATAATATTTCGTTTGCAATTAGTTTAATTGGCTGAATTGGCTTTGAATGCGCTGTTGGTTAGTGGGTTCTAACTAAATTAAACAGTAAAATTTCGTAAAAATACGAGTTGCTTGCATTATTTCAATATAATGATCTACTCAAATCTACAATATTAATTAAATTCTGTCAGTCAGTTAGTCATTTCCTCTCCAATTTTCACCGCATTCCATTTGCTGCACTTCATTTGGCACTTAGCTCCTAGATCCTCCATCGCATCCTTCATTTTGGAATTCATTTGGCATTTCATTTACTTGGGGCAAAACTTGCTCAAATCCACTTTGTACTTATTCCGAGGTGGCAAGGAGTCGAGGGAGAAAAGGGTTGGCCAAAGTGCCATATTGCAGTCGCTGCCATTTCCGCTTCCGCTTTTCCCTTTTTGTCGGCTTATACTAACACCTCCAACTGCGAAGTGCGAGATAGCGTGGGGTCACAAAAACCGCGATGCTCCGAGAGCAGGAATAACAAAAAAGGTGGAAGCTTTAATTAAGTTATCCGGACTAAGGGATACCTCTTAAATAAGATTATCGACTATGAGTGATAATGGATGTCGCATTTTTTAATTGTAGTTGTGATGTCAAACTGAATTGTATTTAAAAGGCTATGAGACTGCATACAAACTTTAATTCCTTATTTCGTATATTTAATTAAATCGTATAATAATCAATTATGTCATTAAAAAGTGTAAGAATTATTTTAAGTATATATTCAAGTATTGTCAGCATTTAGAATTTTTTGGAAATGGAAACGATATTTCTTAACAGTTTTAGGTTTAAGGAACAATGTATAAAGCAAAACTATCTTCTTGATTTTTACAAGATGTTAAGATTCCAAAGTATAGAAACGGTTCATTTCTCTGAAGCTTAGGTTTTCTTTTCAATGGAATTCAATTAAAACTGATTTTATTGCGCTTACAATCACTTACTTTACCTAATTAAGTGGATCTGTGGCATACCCTACAAGTACCGCGTGCACGCTCACAAAAAAAAGAAACTGAAAATAATCTTTAGATATTACATATTATCCGGGTCTTCCCTGCAGCGAACTCCGCCGTCCCTTGTCATCTCCACTTGTCCGTCCCTTTATGAAATCCACTTAAAAAGTTTTTCGCGAACGGCAACAGAGGGGCTGAGTTTTTACTGGGCGATGCTGCGACATTTATTTACGTGTGTCCGAGGCAAAAGTTTTTATCCCCCGAAATGAAGAGGTGCCCGTGGGGGAGGGGCGTGGAAAAACAGTTTCCGTTGACTCATCGCACTCACCGCACTGTAATCACAACGCCCACCGCCAGGGCGGCTATCGTGGGCCACCACGTGGCGAAGGGATCCGCCTCCTCGAACATGGTCAGCAGACGCTCCATCCTCGCGACTTTTGTATGCGTGCCTTGTGTGTGGTTTTTTTGAACGGAACTCTTCTCCACTTGCGCACTTTCTTTCGGTGCACTTTCCCTTCCTGCCGGATTGATGAATGGAATCAATGGAACGAACGGTGACGTCGTCTGCCCGGCACAATTGTTGAACGCGAACTGAACTGGGAACTGTAGTAATAACTATAAATTCTCGTTGCGTGGACACCCGCTGGTCGTGGGATATACACGTATGCCTGTAAAGTGCAGTGATGTTTCCTTAGTGTGAACATCAATTTGGGAATTATTTTGAGATATATAAAAATGTTAGAAATTAAAAACAATACTATACATTTTATATTTGATTAATCAAATATAATGCTGAATTAGAGCCCATTTAGTTTGTTTAGTGAAGATATATATCTGACCAAAAGCAAAAACCGAGTTGATCTAGCTATGCACGCCTGTCCGTTTTTATGTCCAAGTTATAAAGTTAACTGAATGAAACTGTACATATAGTTTCTAATGCAGATGCTACATTACATTATTGACAGAAGACCTCGATCGGACTACCATATTTTATTTAAGATCTCTTTACATACATCATTTACTGGAAGGTTCTAGAGGGGCTCAGGTCAACGCTGACCCAGAGACCACTGTACAAATGCGGGCTGGTGACTGATGTCGAGAGCGCAGATTTCCCGAGCCGGTCTGGAGAAGATGCTGCTGACAATTGAATTTAAATGTCCCCTCCGCTCGGCATCGCCTCCTATTTTTTGCGCCCCTCTCGAAAAAAAGTCACCGGCATATTTTCAATTTACATAAATGCTTGTTGGTGCGGCATACGAAATGAGCGCTGGAGGGAGATGGCATTAGATAGAGGGTCCTAGTTCCTCTTATTCGCCTCGTCCTTGCCAGTTTTCCACCTGTCGCCGCTTTAAAGGTTAGGTGCAAATTTGCACAAGTCGCGATAAAGGAATGGGCGAGGGCCAGGAAAATTCCGCTCGGTATTTACACGCATTTTCCATTTTTTAATTTGTGTTTTTTTATTTCGCTTTTCAGCCATTTTCTTTTTATTTTCTCTCGCCTCTTTTTTTGTGTCCTCTGCGGTTTACGCATTCGGTTTGCATATTTTTGTATGTGGAAACGCAGACTAATGTAATTCAATTAATCTTCCAGGCAGTCTGCCTTGCAGATCCCCATTTTGTCCTTCCATTATGTACATTTTTTGCCAGACCACAAATTTTAATTACAATTTAAAAGCTGTTGGCGGCGGGCTTAAGGTAAAAGGTGGAAAGAAATATGCCATGATGTGTGATATTAGTAGTTCTTTGTCTTTCATAAGTGTGATATTTAATTTAATATTATAGGATATTTCACTTTTATTAGTAATTAAAAATGGTTTTTGAGTGTATATGTATTGGTTGTGGCATTTAGTTTAAGTTCAAAGGTGTTATGATTTATCTTTTGAAGATGCAAGTTATGTTTTCTTATTAAAATATAATGCAGTTACCAAATGGAAAATTATTTTATTTTTAAATATGTAAAAACCTCAATTATAAAGCATTAAATGTGATAATTTCTGCTTCCAAACCTTATGGTTTTACCTAGCCTACATATTTTATATTCCCTTACACTTTTAAGTTCTTATATTGTATTATTAAGAAAAATGTTATTTGAATAAAGAAAAGTGCAAGAAAAACATTATCTATTATTTTTTTTGGATTCCATTAATTTAGTAATAAATCATAATGCTCCGATGACGTGTACAATATTTTATCTGCTGGAAAATATACACATGCCTTTGATTATCCGCATCCCCACGTGGGGGTTACTTAGTGAAATTTCATACACAGACGAGGTTTCATCATACCATACCATCCCCTGGGCCTGTGAAATACCGATGCCGATACTCAATGGTGCCTATTCGCTCCTGTTCGGTCCATTTCATGCCACTCGACTCCCTTACCCGTTGGGCACTCCGATTCAATTACAATGCATCCATAAAACATGCCAACAACTAAATATATTTTTCGAGTAATTTAGTCTGCAGCACACAAGAGCACAGAAGCCAGCATCGTGGTTGCCCTGGCCCCTATGGAGGCTATGGAAATTGCACTCGATGCACTTTACGCCTCCGCACTCGCAGTTTCCATTTGTTGTTTCCATTTCCGGTTTATCAATTGATTGAGCAACCCCGCCCACCCCGCAGCACCGGCATGCGGAGCCGCTGTCCCCGACTCCTGTCCAGAAAACCAATGAAATTGCACACTCGAATGGATCTTTGTACGTGTATTAATACTTTTGTTATATTTTTCGCCTTTGTTTATTTAACGTTTCGTCAATTTACAAACTCTCGTTTCTAATGTCGCCTATGTGTGTGTGTGCGTGTGTGTGATGTGTGTGTGTGTGTTAGCCAAATTTGCATATTCATTTCAATTTTCATCTGCGTTGCCTTTCGTTTCGATTCGATTCTCGTTACATCGTTACAGTAAGTGTTGCTTCATTGGTTTCATTTGCTTAGTCGTTTGCTTTAGTTAGTTGGTTTTTGCTCAGACAGTTGGTTTTTCCATTAATCTTTAATGCTAAATGGTAAATTGTCTCAGATATTATGCATCTTGCATTGATGTGCGTGTACTTATAAACGTAAGTGTAAGTGTGAGTGTATGATAGACGGGGTATGAGCCTATATTACGCAGTCACTGATATAGGTTACTCCTGTTTTATCCCTTTTCTAGGATTACGTAATATTTGCCAGCCCCTAGATAAATGGATAGATAGATAGTGTATCTGCATATTTTTGTCGTTTGAGTTGCGTGGAACTTGATCTCCCTTCATCTGCAAAATATATAGTTTTCTTACGCGAAAGTGCTTGAGTGTAGGTGTGTCTATGTCTTTGTGTTAATCGGTATACGTATGGACAGTGTGTTTCAAAATTACAAATTTGTAAAGATTACTTTTAAAATAAAAACTAAATAAAAGAATTTTTAATTAAAATGATTATATGGTATAAAAAAAGTAACATCATTTAAAGTACAAATTCTATAACCTTTAGAAAAGAACCCATTCAAAAACGAATCTTTCATTAGTTGTAGTTTTGAAACGCACTATAAGTGTTTAGATCTTAGTTGATATATTTGCTTTTCAGTTTTCAGTATTTTAAAGAAGCTTAAGCTTTCGAGCACTGATGTGTGTCCAAGAAATCTATATACAGATGAAATTGAAGTCCGCTTAATAACCAAGGATTAACTAACAGAAATTTAATAACAATGTAAACATTTCGAGACTCACTAAGAATTATCAAACGTGTTTAAGCTTTGGTTTTGTGTTTTGGTTTCCGTTTTTCGTTTTCGTTTAAAATTAGTATCACTAACAAGCTTTTGTTTTACATTTCATATTTGCTAGGCTCTGAGATGTGAGTGGGTTATAGATCTAGAACCCTCTCGGGGCTTCTCCTCACCGCAGCTCAGCAATGTCTTATTTTCGATCTTCTTTAGTTCAGTTTGTTTGTGTAATCCGTGTGTGTGTTGACTTGTTACTAAAGTTAAAGTTTTACTTTTGCTTGGTCGTCAATTGTAAATATATATAATTATAGGTATAGAATTTGTAGTATCTATAAATAGGTATATGTAACTGCTTATATGCACAACTAATCTCGAAAATCGATGCAATTCTGCAATTTTCATTTCCTATACAATTTGAAAAACGTCCCCAAGAACTTGAGTGTATCTACTCAGAGCGTACTCCTAAGAGAAGCCACCTGCCACGCCCATCGACACAGCCTCCCCCATAGCCGTGGCCTTACCTATTTAACTATATCGTATGTATATAAAGGATTTACAGGCTAGAAATTGTAAATTTATGCTACATAAAGTTGAAAAGGACAATAAAAATAGTCTCTCGAATATTTACAGCGGCATCTAGGGTGCGGGGAGGAGGTATTGCTTTCGGCTTTGGGTGCGGGTGTGGTTTTTTGGGTGGATATGTGGAAACTACCGGGGAGGGGTACTATCATTATTGCCATCGTGGCCTCGACATATGCATACTAAACTGGAAAAATGTTTCGCCATATTTGTGTGTTGGATAAATTCCTATCCTGCTTTTTCTGTTCTGTGGAATTTCGACGGGGGTTTTTCACCCCGTTGATATTCAACTTTATTTGATGTTGTCAACTTTTTGTTTTAGTTTCGCTTGCTGTTCTCGTTTCTTTGTCCGCAGAAATTGTTATTAATAATTTATTGATACAACAATTTGTGATATTTTTAGAATTTGAGTTGCGTGCCATTCCATTTATTTATTTATGCATTTTTAGTGTTCGCGGCTGTCATCGTGGCTGGGAGTTGGCCGTTCTACCTAGCTGGTGTGTGTGTGTAGTTAATCGATTCTGGCAATGTGCGGATTTGATTATACTATATACTATGTACAAATTGTTTCGCCGCTCCTGCTGCCGATTTATGCTGCAGACTTCTCTAGTGCGTCGCTTTTTTAGATTTCCCATTTGGTGTTTGGTTGATGCTGTCACATTGCCGATATTAGGGTCATGAAATCTGCAAATATAGCGAAGCGAACAAATATGAAATTAGATTAGCGGTCGCACATACAAACATAATTCCACGGTCTGTCGACAACAGCCCATTGAACCTGCCACTTATTTGTCTAAATATATATAGAAGCGTATGCTGCTGGCCTTGCATATCCGTTCAATGAATATCATATTCGTTGCAAATATTTAATTTGTGGCCAATCGTTAGACGCTTATTCACTTAGTGTGTGCCGGAGCATGTTTATTTGCCAGAAAAATGAAATGAAAATAGAATTTTAAAATTGCTTCAAATAGAAGAGAGAAAAGCTTTGCTCAAATCAAAATGTTACAAATTAAATAAAGAAGGGATTATGTAGGGTAGGCAAGGTAATTAAAGACGCTTTTTCTGAGTACTTTTATGGATAGACTCTAAATTATTTTCGGTATTGATTTACCTTTTATAAATTAGCATATAACTTATACCTAAAGTTGAATAAGTAAGTTATAAGACAAGTATATTATAACCTTTTATGTACATTTAAAATAATGTTTAAATAGTATTTAATAGATGATAATGCTTAATTTCACTGAATAAGCTGAATAAGTAGCTTACTTGAGACAAGTATATGTCCATTAAAAATAATGTTCAAAAAGTATTTAACAGGAGATCATTTTAAATTCCATCATTAAGCCATACTGTCATCAACCCTCTTCTCATTTATGTTCTCTTAGGGCTTTAAATATTGCATAATATTTACAGAATCAAGAACTAACAAAATTTAATGGCCCCAATAAATTATGCTCATGGCACCCCATATTAATGAACTTTTGCTGGCAATTAGCTCATATAAATTTATTACGCAATGCATGGGGGTAATTTCCGGTAATGCGATTTGGAGGGAGCCTCGAACATACATAATCTACGGCCGCTATTTGGCAGCTGCCTCTGTCAGGGCCATTGCCATCGGCTCTCAACACTTTCCGGCCATGGCTCAGAATCATTTCGTATAATGGACCATTCAGTTATTTCTTATTAGCCCAAATGGGCATTCAAGAAACCTAAAAACCGGCCGGAAAATATGGCCACACTTCGGTTCTGGGCCCAAAAGTGTAACAGTGGCAACCAGAATCCAATCGATTTTGATAGTCGCAACCCAAAAGGTTTTCTCCAGGGAGCATTGGGGTAAGTTCGTTCCTCCTGTATGGGTAGTACAGTGCGTCACAAAACGATAATTTGGCAGAGACTACAAAGCAAATATATAATTCGAAATATACCATTAAACTTAAAGATACTTTAAAGAGTTATATATTTTTTATTTATGTTTTTTTTTGTGCTCCCATATAATAATCATAAGCTTGCCTTATAAAACTTACTGACACTGTACCAGAAGGACTGTAAAAATGGATAAAGGGGCCATGAATTTTCAGAACCTGACAATTTTTTAATCAACACCCAGCTGGCCAACAGCAACAAATGGCCCGAAACAAAAAACTCGGCTAGGAAATGTCGCTAAAGCAAATAATAAAAAGGCAAAAAAGCAAATGCAAAATATTCTCTGGCAATTTTGGCACGTGCACGCCTCGCATTTGTTGTTCTTGTGGTTATTGTTACTGTTTTGTCGTTGTTGTTTTTGTTGTTGGCGATTGTGTGAACCTTGATTAACGCAACAGGACGGCAACAAGGGATGAAGGTTAGGGGCATTGGGCTGGCAACATCAGCGGCAGGAATATTGTTGCTGTTTGCCAAATCTCTCGGCGCTGTCTCTCTAAATTTTAACTATGAATGTCCTGGGCCAACGACAGCAACAGTAAATGTGCACTTGACAAAAAAGCAAAGGATGTGTGGTAAATATTGGTGAAGGATTCGAAGAAAAAAAGGTGGAACTTTGGAGTACATTTTTTAGAGGAATTTATAATTAGTTTCATTAATGGGAAAGTAATTGTAAGTTATGATTTCATAAAGGCTTTTAAAATCAGATAATTTGTTGAAGCAAATAATAATATTTTAATAAAATAAAATGGCATTTCCTACTTATAAATATTGTTGTACAGATTTTATATGAGTTTATTTGCTAGGATTCTAGAATTTATAAAGGTTCCAAGCCTATTGTTATATTCGAAAAGCTGACTTCTAACTAAAAATACCTCTTTAACGGTCTTTTTTTCCTAAGAACCAAGACTAATGCAAAGTCATTAAAACTTAATTGCGTGCAACTACATCCAGTAGTTCATATAGACCATTTGCGGAGTGTATTTGCCAGTTTGTGTATGGGGGCGGCTTGTGTGTGTGTGTGTGTGTGTGAGTTGGCAGTAAAATTTGTTTACCAAAACCTTCTTAGCTTGGCTTAGTAACCCCCGCACCGCCATTGTTTGTGTATTTGCATTTCGGCTCCTCTGGCTGCCTTGTGCGACCGCCTAGATCCCCTGGAACACCAAAAAGCGCCCGAAACCACCGAGTCACCCATCATTCCGCCCCCTTTTCCGCACCCCTTCACCGTCACCCCCTTTTGGGTGTGAAATTTCATGCATATATGTATGTATCTCTATGAGAGCTGCCCGCGCGTCTGTGAGTGAGTCTGTGTTTGGTAGAGAGTTCGTGCCTCGCCTTTGGCCTTTTTGCAGCTTTTGCTTTTTAGCCACTTTTGTTTGCCTTGCTGTTGTTGCCTTTGTTTGCCGCTCTCACCGACTCCTTGTTCCCGGTTCCTGGTTCCTTAGCTTTCGTTCTTGGACTGCCTCGAGTCCTTTGACCAGGTTGGCAAAGAAAGCGACGCGTCGCCTTAATACATGGCAAGTAAGTGAAATGTAAATCGTTTCTCCACCACTTTTCTAGCTTTTTTTCAATGTGTAAGGAAACTAGTAAAGTGAATGAGGGAAAAATCACGTTTAAAAATTTTTAATTTAAATAAAAAAGAAAAATAACTTTTTTAAGTTGCAATGTAATGTAAAACGCTGAAGAAGCCGGGGTTCATTTTTAAATGAATTATTATTTAAATAATTGACTTTTTTACTATAAATTCTTTGCTCTGATTGTAAGCTTCTCCTGAATATATATATATTTATACATATTAAAAATAAAACTTGTAATAAAAATAAATTAACTGAAATGCAGGTGCATTAAAATAACCTACTGTCGCAGAATCAAATCCCAAAGAATATAATATTTTCTAGACTGTCTCTAACTGGTATTTATTTAAATAATATAACTCGCGATAAAACAAAGAGTAATTCATGATCAGTTGAGTTTTAATCAAAAAAACAATCTAGCAATTTGCTAGTATTTTCATTAAAAAATTCGATATAAAGGGTGAAATCAAAAATATAGTAATAAACTCCTGGTCAAGTGTTAAACAATTCATTTCGTTAGGTACTGGGTAGCACCAGGTCGAGGTCAGAACATTTAAGCCTTATGCTCTTGCCAGAATTTTATGTGTCACCGCAGACAGCGGTGGCAGATGGGGATTTAGGGAAAGGTGGACTTTGAAATATATGAAACTAGCCGCAGCTGTACACTGGCCGTTGGGTGGCAGGAATCTCGGACTCGGCTTTTATTTTTATTTTTTTTTTTGTTGACGGGACCGCAATGTGGAACGTGTTATGCAAATCTGGTTGAAATTGTAGGTAGATTTGTATGTACAGTATGCCCAGTATTTGGCCTGCGATGAGCTCTGTTGACCATCTGCAGCGCCAGCGGTGGCGGCATCAAAAACAATTTAGCCGCTCCGCTCAGCTACACCACTCAGCACTTTTTGTCGCCGCACTCCTTTTCGCCCCTATTTGATTCACTCAAAATGGTAATTTGAATTGCAAAAAGTCCATTGTTTCGTGCTTATTGCTCCTTTCATGTTTACCTCGGCCGCCGCCAAGCAATTAGCAATGCAATGAGGGGAGCTTTCCGGGCTGGGTTGTCGCATTAAAAATGATATCCTAAGTAGATCGTACAAATTGCTCGCAATTATATTTAATGGCTCGTTCAAGTGGGAGCTGTAAACGTAGGGACTGCCAATGGGACGGGTTCTTGAGACGCCCACGACCCTGTCCATTCCGTTTCGCTGCTCAAAGGCAAAAGCAATTTATCAAAAATCGGTCAAGAACACTTGGGAAAAGGAAATGGGAAACGCGTGACCTTTTGCCATGGCAGAAAAACTGACATGAACTGTTCTGGCTGATGGTGTGTCGTTGTGTGGCTGCCATTGAGTAATAATTGCAAGTGGACTTGATGTAAGTTATCTTAAGGATATGGTACGGGATAAGTAATTTAAATTATTCACATCCATCCAACACGGGAAATATCTCTAGAAACTAATTGTTAAAGCTCTCGAAAACGTTTATCGAAGAACTTTCTTCTGTTGTATGTATCCCCCAGAGTTAATTGTAGACTGCTGATAACTTTTAAACTAAACAAGAGAGAGCACTGGGTCAGGCATACGCTATAATAAATGAAGCACATGTCCAATCAATTGTGCCATTTTGTTCGCCAATCAAAGTTTTCACAGTGCTTGAAACAAAGGGGGAAAAACTGAAAAGTTTTGTGAACTTTCTGCAGGCCAACTTATCGACGGTCTCCGGCCCACAAAACAATCAAAGCGGCACCAATGCCCCCAAGAAGAGCGGCGTAGGGCCATGTGGGCGTGGCGGCACACATTCGAGGGTAAACAATAAACTTCAATTATGAATATTTGAGCAACCCGGCAGGAAGGAGGCAAAGTGCAGGCGAAAGAGTTGAAACACGTTCAAGGTGCGACACCGGCTGGAAAAGGACAAAGTTTTGCGGCAACTCTCCGTGGGAGACTGGGGAAACTTCGGCGCTAAGAAGGTGAGGACAGGTCAGGAGCACCGAATTGACTTTGATCTTGGTCCTTTCACTCTCTGGCTTTGTTTGCCATTCAAACGCAAATAATAGAGGGCCAAATTAAACAAGCGCTCCTCGGGTTTTTGGCGCAATTAAATTGAATTTGCTTTCGGCTTAATGGCCATAATAAGCCCGGTCACCCAGTCTCTCAGCCTCCCAGTCGCGTCACGTGGCCCTGGCCTTGCTAATTAATAATTAAATTAAATCCGTCCGTCGCTGGAGCCGTAAAAGTATTAATTGCTGTCCACAAATCTGGCTTAGGCCAATCCCCCCAAGTGGCCAATAACCAACCATCCAACCAACCAACCCATCCACCCTCCCACTGACCCAAAGCCCGTCAATCTTTCATTCCCGAAGTGTTGCCTTGTTGCTTCCGGTGGCGGCAGCTCGAGAACCAATTGCACATCCCGGCAAACCCAAGGAGCGCCACAGCACACCGAGATTGGATTGGGCGATAATAAAAAATGAGCAATGCTCCCCACCTCGATGTTATACGATCCGGGGACAGGATGGTTCTGCGAGGGACCACGACTCTTCCGCTTCCCTTTGGACAACTTCCGGTGGCAGCAGTTTGGCGCCATGTCATATTGACAGCCTCCACACGGTCTTATTAATATTGAAGTAACGTGTTACGGGTCTGTTTGTTTGTATGTTTGGCCTCCCAATGGCCGCATAAAATGCTTTAGCAATATGGAAGTGGGAGTTTGACTCTAAATGCACGGAGAGAAAATAATTGGAGAATAGTATTTAAAGTCATAGTGTAGGAAATATAAGGAGGAAGTGTATTTAAGTAGCTTAAAGAACATACACTACTCAAAAACTCAGTGAGGTTTTTTACAACCCTTCGAATATTTCTCTTGGAGCTACCAAAATCGGTGGGCATTTATTTCTTTTACGATTAAATATTTTATTGACAATTTGGTGAAAGCATGTTTGATTTTTGATGCGATCCTGATATGGTAAAAAATTAAAAATGCTAACGAAATAAATACTTATAAAGAAGGAAAAAATCACCTAATAAAGTAACACAAACCGGAAGGATTACTTAATTATTTAAAAAGAAAACTAGATATATGTTTATAGTTTTAAAGTTATATTTCGAATTTAATACTTTTTCTTCCAGTGATCAGCGCGTGATAAACTTCCGCTGACGGTATGAGAAAAAAGACAGAGAGCCGAAATTGTATTGCAATAAAATGATTTATTTGACCATATTTCCATTCGGCAGGTTTCAGGGACTCGGCGGAGTCCAACTAAAACTGGAAGTGGAGCCACTGACAATGTTGTGAAATATGCCATTGTCTTATGGCATCCGCGTCAAGGACAGGAGCTGGCTTCTCCTGGTGCTCTCCATGTGTGTGTCAGGACTCATAAAAATGTAATAATTCCATTTGGCGAAAAGGCCAGCCTAGACATGGCATGTGGAGTGTGTTGATAAGACCGCACACGGCCGTAGCAACAGATTTCGCATCGCCCAGGCCCGGCCAGTGTCTCCCTCGGACTTGTTATGTCATCCGTTCCTTCGTTTTATTGCAGCCGCAACTTTTATTAAATCGCCATGAGGAACAGCCGAAGGAGCGGCCAAAAAGAGATGAGGGAAAAAATACATTTTTTGACTGCCCTGCAAGAACCCGAAAAAAAAGAAACGAAAAATGTGAAACCTTATCTGCAAATGTCGTTCGCCTTCCTGCCTTTTTTTCTTTAACGATCCGGATCCGGGGGATTGGCGGAACGAGTGAAGAAAAAGGAGTGAAGGAAAGGAAAGGATTCACTTTGGCCTGCCTTTAATGGCCTTAAAATAGCCTGCCATGAATGCTATTTGCCGGGTTTATCAACGGCAATTGAGCCAAGCCATTGACGTAGATAAATTTAATTTACCTTCTATTTGGCTTGTCGATTTATTTGCGAGTATATGCTGATTTCGAAAGCGAATTTGCTTGATGGAACAATAACAACGAATTTCGTGTGGCGGCTTATCAAAGGCCAAATTGAGTTAAGTCGGCGCAAAAGCCTGCCAACTTCCAGCAGCAGCCGACTGCCAAGGGAGGCGGTCGATTTCCTTTGACAGGTCACGGCGGCGTATGCGCAACATATCACGCATACGACATGGGATCCGGATACACTCAATTCCCGCAGACACGTCGATTCCAGCACGCCTCATCAGTGCCATCGACATTATGCAATGGCATTCTAAATATGCATTTTCAATTGATTTTCCCACTGATGCGAGCGATTGCATTTGCATAATGTCCGTTTATTTGCTTTTCACAAATTATTTCGGCTAAGCGGCCTGTGCAAATAATGCAAAATTAAATTTAGCCGCATTCAAAAAATCATAATTCACCTGTCCGACATTAAATGGAATATTATTTTATAGCGTGTTTAGAAAAAAAAAAACAATTACAGAAATATAATAGAAATGGAGCAAACAATTGATTGGAAAATTACTTAGCCCTTATTTACAGAAATAGAATGAAAATAAAGGGCAGCTCAAAGGCATTTGAAAGGCAATCACTTAATCAATTTTCAAACCGGCATTAGGGCCATAGAAGAGCCTTCAATTTTTTAATAATTAATTGGGGGACAGGCGGCAGCAGGCAACAGGGAAACTCCAACTGGGGAAAGGTAATTTAATGGCATTTTAATTACAAAAACCGAAGCGAAACGAAAAGAACATAAAGGCATGGCCTTCGCCATTCAACCAGTTTGTTGCTTTTGTTATTATTACTATTATTATTGTTGTTGTCACTGATATTGTTGTTATTGTAGGTTGCACGGCGCTGTTACAAATGGCCAAGCTATAAATTGTCGGAGCCATAGTGTCCATCATGTTGAAATGCTTGAATTTTTCATAGCTTGCATTTCAATTTCATGGCCAGCCATTAAAATTGACAGTCTACGGCACACACACTCCCTCGACTGAACGCCCCCGAAAATGTGTTGAGGCAAAGATATATGTATATAGAGGGTAGGAACAAACAAAAAAAAAAAAAAAAATTGAAGAAGCAGTAGGAAAAGTACTAAAAAAGGTTGCCTACGATTCAAGGGACCTAAAAAGGGTTCCTCTATTTGAATACGTATTGGTTTTGTTTTCTATGGTTTAAAATGAGTTGTTTTGAAAACAGATAGATCAGATATTCATAAATTATAGCAGAATTTTTCTTTTCCTCATATTATTATTCATATATTTTGCCTAATTACCAAGCCTTTAGTTAAGGTATGGACACATTCGAATCCTTTTTTATTTCTCCCTCAACTGTTGTCAATTTTTCGTTGCTCTCTTTCGCTGGTCTCACTTTTCCTCTTGTTTGTGCTGTTTTTGCTCAGCATTTTTATCCTTTGTATCCTTGTTGTTTCGCAATCCAAGCGCGATTGAGTTTGGCTTCTTCTTCTCTGTGAAAATCTGCTGATTTTTTTCACTGCTCGTTCTGTGCAGTAATTTCCCTGCGTTGCCTTTCGCGCTGGCTGCCTGGCAGTGCCTTAAAAGCATGTTGCATAATTTACGCGATGCGAACTGCCAACTGCCGGGTCTAAACCGGGTTGGGTTCAGAGCTGATTTGCCTCTTGCTTGGCTTTTGGATTTTGATTTTGATCTGGGAGCAAGGTTCCGGCGGGTGCTCGCGGGGATTTTGGACCCGAAAAGTATGCCACGCTCGGTTTGAAATGTTTCTTTGCATTTAAGATTTGTGGCAGCTGCAACAGCTGCCGGTGTTCAGAGTCAAACTAGCCGTGGAAACGACTTATGTCAGCGGAAATTACGTATTCATGATTCACCAGGGAGAACGTCAGAGGCTGCTCCCATAAAATTGGCTGACTAATAACCAAAACTCCCTTTCCTTTCTCGCTGTGTAGTCTATAAATCTGGCAATTACCGAGTGTGCCGGGGGTTCAGGCGATTGATTTATCGCTCGATTGAAACAATTTGATCTGGATGCGCTTGACAGTCGCTTGATTTACGCAAGTGACAAACATCGGATAATCGGCCGGCAGACATCGGGCCATCAAATGTGTCCACCCAACCCCCAAAGGCCGATGGCTTCGTGATTAACCCTCTACTGGCCCCGTCGTCCACTGGGAATTAGCACTCAGCGCGATGGCAATATTAAATTTATGCTCGCTAAACTTTATAATTAATTACATTCGCATAATAAACGAACTTAAATATGAAAATGAAGTGCAAATACAAGCAGCCAAACAGGAAGGTGCTTAAAATGGATGCGGATGGGATGTTGTTAGAACTTGTCTGCATAAACAGAGAGCCACAGAACACGCCGCGTCAATTTAATGGCGCTTACATGAAATTAATTTCCACAAAATCAATTTCCCTTCGGAATATATAAACTGGGCGAAGAGAGGTGTCAAAAGGAGGCTAAAAACGTTATCAATATGGCTGGAAAGGGGGCACTGATTTCCGTTGTCGTGTCATTGCGGCATCGCAGTCAAATTTGCTTTTAAATACAAATTGATGAAACATCAAAAGTGCATTTAGTTAAAAGCCACCCATGCTTTTATATAATGTTGTGCCAGTGATTAGGCATTAAGTATGTTCTGTTTCTTTTTTTGAAATAAATAAATAAACCCAACAAGTCTGTCTTTAACTTGTTTGTTTTTAAATCGATTTATTTGAGATATTTTCTTAAAAGGAGTCTTATAAACTTTGCTAATTACTTTTGAAGTAAAGATTGTTTAGCAAACACCTTTTCCTTAAACAATTGTTTAGTAAATATTTTTAAATATATAATATAATATGCTAGCCTTTTGAGGCATTCAATTTTATCTCTCCATTTGTGTGTGCATGTGTGGTATTATGGTGGCTGGTATATGGTTTACACCAACAATAATACAATTTCCCCATGACAGGATAATGTGCACGAGATGCCTGGCTCCAAGGAGCACACTTACACACAGAGGCACGATTGCCTGGATTAGTCGTGTGGCATGTTGGGTACCCTCTGGCTGCCTCTGCTTCTCGCCTCCCCTTCCGAGGATAATATCATCATCAATCAGGACAAAACAGATCCGATATGCATGTGCCGTACGTACTGGCAAACGATACTCTCGGGCACGCCAATTTGTAGGCACAAATCAAAGGATATTCCCGCGGGTAAACGGACTTGTTTCTCCTATATATTATCCATATTTTATATGCATGTGATCGGGATGAATGTAGAAGGGAACCTGCAGGGGCTCAGCTGTAATTTAGAGTCAAGATTAATTAGATTTGAAGTTGCTCATTCTATGAATTTTCTAATACGTTAGATATTTACGTATTACAAATTATTTTTGAGAGGTAACTTCAAGCAATTTTTAGGTTATCATTTTCCTATCAGGTTTTTATGGCATATATTTAACTTTATCTGTATGAATCCACTATTATTTAACTTATTTAAGAGCTGAGCAAACTCCCATTTATATGCCGGTTAAGTGAACAGCAAATAGTTAGATAAATGCACTTAAATTTGAGTCAGTCTCAAATATCTCGTGTGTGTGTGTGTGCACTTAAAAAATTTCAATGCCTGCTTTCAGGCTGCGAAACCGGCTGAAGTGGAAAAACAAAGTCGGGGATGAGATAGCCTCGGGGCCCAGCCTATGCAAATGGGATCCGAGCCCGAGCTCATGGTAATTGAATCACGCTGCGAGTTGTAAGCGACTTGTAATGCATTCCCCTCCCCTTCAATTTCACCCAGAGGGCCCCAGGCTGGCCATTAGAAAAGTGCACAAGTGGGATGATGGTGGGTCATATATGGTAGGAGGTGGGAGCTGGGTGGTGGGTG
>VNJS01011915.1:0-12142 GCA_008042575.1 Drosophila watanabei | reverse complement strand
ATTTTTAAGCCAAATGCATAAATGTTGACAGCGATTGTAGAATTGTGGAGTGGACTGTATCGGATATGTGGATGTGGATAAGTGTAAATAAATGCAAGCGATGGAACACAGTAAACGAAGAGGAATTCGGAAGTAAATGTTTCACTGTGGCTTTTGCATTTATTTGAACACACACTTTTTGATTTTTGAATTGGAAGTTATTATGCTGCCGTGGTGTCGGATTAATTGGACTTAGATTTTAGACAATAATCATACAGAGAAGTTTAACGAATTGAGTTTCGCAAACCTAACTGTATGACCGGCAGCAATAATATAAATAGAACTTATCTTGTGCGGTGTTAAAGCCACCGGTACTGCTGGAGTAGGAATATCCGGCTCTGATGGACCAATCTTTGGAGGGGGCCGGCTTTAACTTGTGGGTGCACTCGATAATAAAAACACGTAGGACTTGTTCGGGGTTTTGCGCGACGTGCGTCTTGGGTGTTTATTGAACAACGTAGAAATTGGTACTGATTACAAATAGACTTAAAAATATCATCGGGGAGCGGATTGGAAGCTCATCGGAGAGAGAGGGAGAGAGAACGAACGGGACATTGTGAGGCTGCAAGCGGAGTCACACTGCCTCTCGAAAATAAGCGCCTTTTGGCGTGAACACAGTTTGCAAACCTTTTATTTTCGGGTCCAGCACTAACGTTTTATTGGCGAGTGCATCGGAACTCGGATGTGGTGACGTGTTTCAGTTTGTGTGACCGCCTGAAAGATAGATACCAAGATCAGCGGACTGGTAGGGACATCAAAAATGGCTTACGTAAGCGAAAGCAAGGTAGTATCGAATCCTTTAACGAGTTTTTAGATGCGATGCTAACCATCGCGGATGCTTTAATAGAACCTTTATCAGACTCCGAAATAACCACTGAAGTTAGATACAATCTACGATCCGATTTGAAACACGAACTTCTTCATGTATCCACCCCAAGTCTAGCAATTCTACAAAAGGAATGTCATAGGCATGAAGAGTTTTTTAGGGGCTTTAGATCAAGACCAAATATCCGTCCTAATCCCAGAAATGTCGTTAATATGGTACAGTTTGAGAAAGAAATTGTAGAAAATCTGGAGGGATTCGCCCGAAGAGATATGTGCCCTTCGTACTTCCGACAAAATTAAGTGTTTTAACTGCGACGAGACAGGACACAGATATCAACACTGTATTAAAATCCGACGCATCTTTTGCTCCGAGTCCGATTTAAGTTTAATGGGGTATTGAAGTATCACTCCCCAAACGACGAACGCGTACGTTCCGCGGAGCGCATCCGAGCTCATTACAGGAATAAAAATGTTCTTCAGAAATTCACAATCTCAGCATTTAACCATAAAAGCAATGATAGCAGACCATTTCCTCACATTGAAAATTTTTTTGAGAATTACATCTAGCACTATTAGATAGTGGAGCCAACAAAAGTGTAATCGGTGGCGACTTAGCCCAACACATTATCAAGGAAAAAGGGCGATTAATTTCTATGAAGGATATGGTTAAAATCGCCGATGGCCAAACACAAAACGTTGCCGGAATATTTCCAGTGAACGTTACCTTTAATTCGATGCAGAAAGTTAAAGAGTTTTTAATTGTTCCATCTATTAATCAAAACGTTATATGTGGTATGGATTTATGATTTATGAGTTTGGAATTTCAGTTTCGATTACAGGTCACATTAACGAACTGCAGGTAGACCAGTTAGAAAATCCCTATAAATTGAACCTTAGTAAATCGGAATTAACAAGATTGAAGTCAGTTAATAATATGTTTCCTTCCAAACCCATAAAACAGAAATTTTATCCTTTATATCCGGCGAGAAAAAAATTACAATTCAGTAATATCGAGCAAATAGATATCCCAAGATGTGATAGAAGAAGCTCCAGCTTCACCGTGGTTATCTCCAGTGACTCTATAGTAAAAACCGGTGAAGTCAGGATTTGTTTGTTCGTACGAAAATTAAACTCGGCCACAATAAAAGACGCTTATCCAATGCCATTATTAGATGGATTAATTGGTCGACTTCCCCCCGTTCACTGTATCTCAAAAATGGATTTGAAAGACGCATTTTGGCAAATTGATTTAGACCAGCAATCTCAATCTCAATTCAAGTTAAAATCTCACGTCTTAGTAGATCTGGATGACTTGTTAGTCTTGTCCTCCAGTTTCGAAGATCATTTATTGCATCTTGCTGAGGTAGCCACTCAGCTAGGAAAAGCTGGGTAACTATAAATGTATCCAAAGCCAATTTAGCTTGAAACAGGTCAAGTATCTTGGATACATTGTTGGAGAAGGAAACCTGCAAATAAACCCCGAAAAAGGTTCGAGCAGTATTCGAATTTCCAGTTCCGAAAACCCAACGACAACTTCGTTTGCTTTTAGGAATGATGGGCTGACGATTTAAAGCACAGTATTTCACAGTGATATTTCACTTGACAGAACTCCTGAAAAAGAAACCATTCGAGTTGACTGAGAACGCTGAAGCAGCATTTCAAGAAATAAAGACTAGAATTTGCTTAGCTCCTTTATTGGTACATCCTATTTATTCAAAAGCATTTATCGTACAGTGCGATGCCTCTCTTCATGAAGTCGGGGCAGTTCTATCGCAGTGTAACATCAGGCATTGAACGACCTATTGCATATATGTCACAAACATTAAATTAAGCGCAAAGAAACTACACAGTAAATGAACTTTAATGCTTGCCCTTATTTTAGCCATGAAAAAGTTTCGAATCTATATAGAGGGTCGCCCGTTTAAGATCGTAACTGAACATGTAAGCCTTCGTTGGTTGATGAACCAATCGTACATCAGTGGCCGACTGGAGAGATGGGCAATCAAACTCCAGGGGTTTAAATTTGACATAGAGACTCGCGAAGGATGCGAAAATGTAGTTCCCGACGCATAATTGCTATCCTTTAAAGACAAAGAGCCTATCGCCACGATAGAATTCGAAACTCTGCCTAGAATTGACTCCCGAACATTTAAATTCGATGAGTATTCTACACTTAAAGAAAAGTTTAAAGTTGCGAATTTACCTGACTTTCAAGTATCGGCAATTATCTATACCATCGGACCTGTTTTTCCTCTTCAGAAAACCAAGATGAATATTGAAATTATTCGTCCCATCAAAGCTTAGGGATGAAGTCATTCGCACCAATCATGACCAACCATCGTCTGCTCATTGCGGAGTCGCTAAGTGCTTAGAAAGAATTCGGCTGGCCACGAATGGCTACCTAAGAGAAGAAGTTTTCCCTTGCTATGGCGTTCCGGAAACTATTGTAAAAAATTTGAAAAATGTATTTCTAAATACCGATTTAAACATTTGTGTAACGCTCCCCAATCAAATGCTGGCAAAAAAGTTAACCGATTAACCATTAACACCGCACAGTAGCGCCTCTAGAACAAAAGCCGTTGGAAAAATAAAAAAATTCGATGTCGCTAAGACGATTTTAACCATACTTAATCAACCATACTTCCCAAAGATTAAGAATCTACAATAAAATTAATTTTAGGTTTTTTTTTTTTTTGTAGAAGATATGAGCATTCAAAGTTGAAAAATATTTCTATTTTGGCATCATAGGAGAAAAAAATTGAAAATAGGTCAATTTTCAGGTAGCATTACTCAAAATGTAGATTACATATCGTCATGTTTTTTTTTTTAAACGATAGATACATTCATTATCTGTAAAATAAGCTGAAAAAACAACACTTGGGTTTGGGCTTGCAACATTGGTTTTTTAATAATACTAATACAAAAAAGACGAAGAAATTTTTTTTAAGGTCAGCCAATTTTTTTGTTTTTTAAATAAAATATTTTTTTGCATTTGAAATATTTTTATTTAAACAAATACATAAAAATAGAGACAAAAAATTAAATAAAAACTATTTTTAAAAAATCGTCTTTATAGAAAAAAATCAATTTTTCCTCACTGATACCCTATAAAAAGTCGAATGGGTGGGCGTGGCACATTATCCAATAGATATGCAAATTTTACAACAATTACCTGCTAGTTGCCGTTTAAATTATTTGAATATCTTATTTGGTTCAAAAGTTATGATTTTTGCAACGTAAAATAAGAAAGGGCGCTACTGTGCGCCGCTCCTCGATCATATGTGCGAAGGATCAGCGGAGATGGGACACTTATCTTAGTGCAATCAATTGTGCTCTTCGAAACTCTATCCACCAGTCCCTTGAAACCGTACCCTATTTGGTTGTGTTTAGACAACAGATGATTACTCACGGCGAAGACTATAATCTTGATTTTTACATCTCATTAAAATAAGAAAAATAAACCGGGGTAAATTCATTCTAACCTCGCCGAACTTTTAAGTGTGTTCTTTCACCCAAAGGCATTGGAATTGAAAATATAGGAGTGGGGGGCGTAACGTTTGCAGCAAGAGGCAGTGAATCCTTGCGTATCCTCTTACCGAGACTTTCCGCTCCCGCTTGGCCAGCTAAGTTTTTATTGAAAGCCAATGAAACGCAATTAAGTGGCAGCGGCGCCAATCAACCGTCCGCCCCTACTTCTGGCCTACGCCTATTTAACATAGTTCTTTGGAGGTAAAAAGGAAAGGAAGGAGGTTGTTTTCTTACTGGATTTTATATAGGATCTTCACCAACTATATCGGCGGAGCCCTACGTAAAAATAGCGTCGTCTCGCTTCGGGTTTTATTTTGAGAGTGACTACACAGAATATATGGCGGCTTCGTTGCTGCCACGTAACCGGGTAAAAAACGGTACATTTTTAGGTAGTGCTGACCACCTGGAGTGTTTGCTGACCCTCACTTGTTTAGCATGAGTATTGGAGCGAATCTCGGTGGCGCACACCCGTTGGTCGCCATTGCCCGTGATGGCCAAATTGAGTGCCTGTACCAAGGATATGTGGATGCGACTCACAGGACAGCACGGATCCACCAGGACCCTTCGCATCAAACCGCTTCAGGCCGGATCCGATGAACACGGACGCAGTCGGAAGGATGCTGACACTCGTGCGAGCCAGGATAGGCGCGCACGACAGGCCAGTAGAAGCGCTGTGGGATGGCGACACATCCATCGGCGAGGTTGAGCGTCGGGATTTTGTTGGAGATATTTGTTGGCGCCGATGTGGGTGACGCTGAGGCCGAGGATGGTTGGCGCTTCTGTCGGGGTCGCGAAGAGCGCGCATGCTCCGTGTGGATGTGTAGAAGGGTGTGGTGGGCCTCCTTGCAGATGTGGCACTTCGCTTTACTGCGACATGACCGACCGGATTGCTCGGAATATATAACGCCATTACCAATGATGGGGATGGATGGGGATAATCAAGACACATGGACGAAAACACATATGGGATGACACCAACTTAGGACTGGTAAGATGTCAGTTGGAAGAATTAACGTATTGAGGAGTCACTATGATCGATTGGAAGATTACTCTTCTTCGCTACTGGTCGTCGGATGACGCCCCGTGTTGTTAGCACGTCTGCCACTCTGACCTTGCCGTCCACGCCAGGATAGACCAGTTGGATACGCCCAAGCCGCCATTCATTCGATGGCAAGTTTTCCTCTTTAATTACTACCATGTCTCTGGCCTGCAGATCTCGTGATGGGAATTTCCATTTGTTCCTTTTGTGGAGCACCTTCAGGTATTCCTCCTTCCAACGCACACAGATCTGCTGATGCAGGGCTTTTAACTTTCGCCACCGATTGATTAGGGAGCTTGGATTTTCTTTAATCTCAGGCTCAGATACCGCCAGAAGTGGCCCACCGATAAGAAAATGCCCCGGACTAAGAGCCACAAGGTCTGTGGGGTCTTCGGACATTGGCGAAATAGGCCTGGAGTTCAAACAGGCCTCAATTTTAGCAAAAGGGGTAGCCAGTTCTTCGAAGGCGTACTTCCCTGCGGCTGTGTATTTGTAGAAATGAGATTTGAAGCTTTTCACACCAGCCTTCCAGAGCCCTCCCATATGAGGTGCGCAAGGAGGGTTGAAATGCCAGGTTTAGTTCTGGAGACTGTGCTTGGATAGAACCAATGCTCTTGTTGATTCCATGAAGTCTCTGGATAAGTACTTGGAGGCTCCGACAAACGTTTTCCCGTTGTCAGAGTAGACTTGTTGTGGACAACCACGCCGAGAGATAAAAACGGGAGAAAGCCGCCAAAAATGTCGCTCGAGATGGATGGTCCTGGTATTGAAACAGACAAAATCGCAGACGTACCCCTTGGTGATTTTGCAGGCTCGACCGACGTTACTCTTGATGTCAAATGGTCCCGCAAAATCCATGCTTGTATGAGTGAAAGGCCTGGAGAAAGTGGATCTCGAACGGGGGAGATTCTCCATCAACTGCTTTTGCAGGTTCTTTTTGTGTATGACACAAACTCGATAAGAGCGAATTGTTTCTTAAATCAGCCTCTGAAGCTTAGGGATCCAGAATCTGGAACGAATCATTCGCATTAACTGATTCCCCCATGCAAGGATATGCGATGGGTAAAAAGGACTTGTAGTTTCGCGAAGCGTGCTGGGATGCTGATTGGATGTTTCTTATTATAACTGAGCATCTCAGATGCTTGTATTCGGCCCCTTGCCCTCAAGACCCCGTTTTCGTCGAGAAAGGGGCTTAGTTTAGAAATAGTGCTTGAGGATGAGGATTTGCAGCTTGTTACTCAAGGCCTGATTTTCGACGGGAAACTCATTCTTTTGAGTGAACACAATTAACCTCTCTTGCACGTTTAACAATTCCGCTGCAGTGAGTTCGATCGATGGAGATATACCTTCCTTTTGGCATCTTGTCGAAAACCGGATCACGTAAGCTAGAATCCGCAGAGTTCTGTCGAAGGTTGAAAAACGCTCCAGGATATCCCCAACTGGGGTCAATGTGACGCTATGACATTTGATGGGGCGTTGCTCAAGCTCAGTTTCCGGATGGCCTGATGATTCGCACGGCCACTGCTCCTGCTTGAGTGGCAACCAAGCCGGCCCGTGCCACTAAAGTGTGCTGTCCCTAAGCTCTTGGGGTGAGACGCCCCGGCTTGCCAGATCAACTGGGTTGTCTTCGGATTTTACATGACGCCATTTGCTTTTGTTGGTGCGTTGTTCGACATTCTTGACCTTATTGGCAACGAATATCGCCCAGGTGCTGGCTTACCTAACCATGCTAGAACTATGATAGAGTCGGAGGAGGCATTTTGAAAATTGCTGCTGCTGCTAGCTCAGTGAGCAGATCTGCTCCGCACAATTTGAGATGGTCCTGACTGGAGGGACTCGGGTTTTGGATGTCAGCAAATGGGTACAACAGGTGTCAGTCGTTTCAACTCGGACGAAAATAGCAGCCCCATTTGCGTACTGTGACGCATCGCAAAACGCATGGTACTGCAATTTGGCTGCTGGCTGGAAACGCACCCATCTCGGAACACGAAATTCCCTCCCTTGCCACTTGGTTATGAGGTCGATGGGGAGCGGCTGATCCCAGCTCAGCTCAACCATCCTGCTGGGTCGAAAAGCTTGGCTATCTGAGATAAAACCTGTCGTTTTGTATAGGCCATTTGGAGGGGAATCTCCATTGGAATAAAAAAGAACTATCGGATGTAGCTTGCCAATGGGTCCCCAGAGTCTTCGCCGTGTTAGCATCTTCCAGTTCAAGGAAGTCTGCACTCACCAAATGTTACTTTGGAATCGCTTCTAGGAGGTTCTTTTCGTTTGAGGTCCACTTGCGGAAAACCGGCACTCTCGAGAGCCAGCCGAAGCTCTTTAATGGCTAAAATTGAGGACTGCTCAGTATGAGCACCAGCGAGCACGTCGTCGACGTACATGAAGTTCGAAATGATGTCACTTACCAAAGGATATTGGCCTCGGATTTCCTAAGCCAACTGTTGCAGCACGCGGATAGCCAGGAAAGGCGCACAGGTGACTGTATCGAGCTCATAGTCACAAAGGTCTCCGTTTGTGTTGTAGAAAAGGATTCTCTGGAAGCGCCTATGACCTGGATTGACCCGAATTTGTCTGTACATCTTTGTGATGTCAGCAATAAACACAAACTTATAGAATCGCCATTTTAGAATCTGGATATCGGACTGCAGTACCGGCCCCGCATGAAGGATATCATCATATCGTAGTGCTGTCTGGATTGAACACAGCGTGATGAGGCAAATAAAAATTGATTGAATCGTTTGGAGAGACTCGGTGACTTGGACATAAATTTAAATACTCTTGAATGACTGAGTCGTACTACTCCTTTAATGAAACGCCCTTTTCCAATCGAATATCGGTTCGGAGGAACTGAGCCAATGCAATGGGTCTGGAATGTCCCAGATTAATGTTGTCCGGCTCCTTAAAGGGCAATGAAACAATATACCTCCCATCCTCGTCTCTTTTGGTTGATTGGATAAAGTTTTCCTCGCAAACCGAGGTGGATTCCTCGACTAGCTTCACTGGAACATTCTCCACCTCCCAAAAATTTGTGAAAATGCTGTCTAGTTTGGACTCGGTGACAGCTAATCGGGATGAAAAGGAACAAAATCTGCTTGTGGGACTCGTTGCAATGGGACCACAAAGAATCCATCCGAATATCGTCTCTTGACCAAGGAGTGTCGGGCAAATATTGGAATGGGAGCCGTTGAGACCGATCGATGGCAGGATATCGGCACCAATGAGCACGTCAATCTGCGAGCTTCGGTTGAAATTCGGCTAGTTGCAAAGGGGGAAGATCCCTAAATAATTCCTGTGTTAGAGTATAGGATGTGAGATTTCCGGCCAGTTGTGGTAACACACATGTAAAGGTTTCAATCTGGATATGGGGCTTGACAGGAGAACCTATGTTGAGTTGACAGCGCTCACGGGGCTGAGCTGCAACAGTAAGGTTTACTCCTGAAACTTCAGCTTAGATGGACTCATATATCATAAATCGATCTCGGCACTGAATGCAAAATGCACGAAAGGCAATTTTTAATAAAATGCTCAACTTTAGTTCTCATTTCTGGAAACCAATAGGTCCTTCTCAAATCCTTAACGCACTTATCTGCTGCCAAATGTCCTAGTTTTTCGTAAGATTTCCTAATAAGCTGTTCTTCCATACAAGCAGGCACATAAAAACAACAAGACTCGTCGCCATTCTTTCTACATACTAGTCCATCCCTCAACTCAAAGTAACGCAAGTTTTCTCTCTCCAGTTTCTCTCTCAATCGAACTATATTCTCATCTCTCATTTGCTCCGTTTGTAGAATCATTTCTACGTCATCAGGTGTTGCTCCTACGACTACAACTAAAGGTATTGATTTTAGAAAAGCATCCTTACAAGACTCCAATTTACCATCTCCCCAGGCCATTTTACTACCGTTCATTTAATTCTTATCAGCCATCTCTTCCTCTTCTTCCTCACAAAGATTCTTTAACATAACACGTATTCTCTCTAATGGGTCTTTACAAGAGCTATCTACTAACGAACTATCTACAGGTGCGTCTCTACGGATCTCTAAAATGCTTTTAATAAAACTTCTTCTTCACTGCTTCTATTAGGTTGTCTCTACGGCTTTCTCGAAATTCGTCTCTAAAGATTTGTAAAAGTTCGTCTCTACGGTTATCTAAAGGTTCGTTTCTACGGGTTTCTAAAGGTTCGTATCTACGGTTTTCTAAAGGTTCGTATCTACGGTTTTCTAAAGGTTTGTCTCTACGGTTGCCTCTATGGTTCTCAAAAAGTTTATCTCTACGGTTCTGCTCAAGGTTTTCTAACAAGTCCTCATCATTGCCTAACTCACTATTTTTTAACAGCTTCACAACTTCTATTTGTCTACTCAAGGCATCGACATGGGCCATACTCACACTGGGTATATGCAAAATTGAATAATCGTAGTTCTCTAGCTCAAGGGACCATTTGGCAATCCTAGGATTAATAGCTTTTCTACTAAGTGTGTGCACTATCGATTGCAGTCCGTAATTATTTTAAACGGCCTATGTTCAAGGTACACTATAAAACGGCGCAACGCATTTATTATCGCGAGTGTTTCCATATCAAAACTATGGTATCGGGATTCTGCTGCAGTGGTTTGACCTGAATAAAACAAAATAGGATGCATTTTCCCATCATCTTGTCGCTGCAACAATATAGCACCAAACCCATGGGCACTGGCATCTGTATGGAGCTCAGTTTCTTTACCAGGACTAAAAATGGCTAAAACAGGTGGATTAGCTAAAGCATTCTTCAACTCGTTAAATGCACTTAATTGCTCATCATTGGGTGGAAACGGACCCCCTTACTTCAATAACCCTGTCAAGGGTTTAGCTATTCGGGCAAATGAAAGGACAAAACGTCTAAAATACGAAAGGAATCCTAAACACGAGGGAAGGGTATGAACATTTTGTGGCACAGGAAAATTTCTCAAAGCTTCTAAATGCGATTCATCTACTGTCTTTGTCGCTATAACTATATCGTCCATATAAATGACTAGGTTATTCTTTCCTATAAAGTCTGAAAACGTTTCTGAAATAAATCGTTGGAACACTGCAGGGCCATTCTTCAATCCAAAAGGCATCCTCAGACACTCATACTATCCTTGAGGGGTAACAAATGCTGTATACAGTACGGATTTTTCTTCGACTTCTATTTGATGAAACCCGCTTTTGAAATCAATGACAGAGAAACAACATTTTCCTTCCAAATACTCCAAGCAATCTTCAATAAGTGGCAAAGGAAAATTATCTTTCACAATACGCTTATTTAAACTACGGTAGTCAACGCATATTCGAATTTCACCAGACTTTTTCTTGACAAGGACCAAAGGTGACGCATAAGGTGAGGCGATAGGCGTTTTTCTTAAGCAGATCATTAAAGATTTCAGCAACTTTCTTTCTCTCAAACTAAGCCAGGCGTCTCGGAGAACAGTAAAACGGAGTGGTATCGGTTAATCTAATGGACATCCGATATCTAGGTGCTGTGTTGTAATCACATTGCTTACTAACATGATGAGATTGAATAACTTTTTCACACATCTTTGCCGATACCAACCCAAACTCAGTTCCTATCTCAAAAGAATAACACTGGTTCAATAGCATTCAAGAATCCCAAAACTATCATTATCTGAACCTGAATTGTGATTATGACTTAAATTATAAGGTATATGAGTATTTTTGTTTAAGTTATGCTTTGGTTTGATCTTTGCGGTGAAAAGGGAAGGGTCTTTGGATTTAGCAGCACTAAATTTAACAATACTATCTCTTTTATGAACTAATTGAACCTTTATTATTTTAAGTGAGTCTCGCCCTAACAGTACAGGGAATGGTAATAGCTTATCGTCGATTATATTTAAGTGAAGCGAGTATGTTTTCGCGTGAAACTTAACAGAGGCCTTCAAATCGCCCCAAATTGATAGTCGGTCCTCCTAGACCAGCGTACCACGATTTTGTTAAACTCAAAACAATATTTTTTGGAATTAGTGACTTACGAATATAGCTAGCCGGACTGCCAGTATTGAATAAACTTACAACAGAAATATATTTTCCCTTTTCACCTCGCAATCCTCAAATTTTTAATCCTCTTCATCTTCCATCACTCCCAGTCTTTTTGACGCATCTCGCTTAGGGCATCGATGGTACTTGTGGTCCAGCCCAAAGCACTTGAAGCATTCCCCATCCGGCCTATTGAATTCGTCCGCAATCTCTAGCCATGTGCCCCATTTGCCTGCAATTATAGCAGCAAATGGCTTCAGGAAAAGGCGCGCGTGCTTGGGGCTTCCCCAATTTAGTCTGCTCCTCCGGCTTTGAAGTCAGCTTCGCCGGCATTTTCTTCAGTTTGTCGTAAATCATAATTTTCTGACGCAGCTCGTTCAAGGAAGTGCAGTAAGCTATTGCAGACGCATTTCCAGACTTATCTCCCAAGCCTTCCACGATGAATCAGATGATATCATCTGGCGCCAGATCCACCTGTCGCCCAATGCCGCACATGGCAAAAAAAATTTGTAGGGCACTTTCTCCAGGTAATTTCTTCCTGGCTTCCAGCTGCTTAAACACATCAAATGCAGTGATCTAGAGGTCAAAAACGGCAATTAGTTCTGCTCGCAGCCTCGGCCAACTTAGGGCTGCTGTTTCGTTCATGAATGCTCTTGCAGATCCGATCAACAAACGTTTGGCGAAAATAAAACGTTTTTT
>VNJS01011914.1:0-22328 GCA_008042575.1 Drosophila watanabei | reverse complement strand
TAAAGACAAGTTAAGATCATTAAAACAATTTAATAAAAATGATCATTTATATCTAAAACAATGTGAATAACCTAATTAATGAATATTTTATTAATATTATTAATAATTAAATCCATCCGATACATGAGGTCAGCCTTGGTGAATATATTTTCTCTCTCTTACGCAATGTATGAATATAAATTCAGTTCCATTATCCCGTAAATATTTGCAGTATTAAGTAGGTGAAGTCAAACTCCCACGCACAAATCCCGCAGATACCGTGCAAAAAGTGTTGCCTACTGGGCGGCGCATGCGTTTGACATTCGCCGAGCATGCAACATGGTGAACGTAGCTGCTGCCGAGGGTGGCGCTGAATGGATGTTGGGTTGCCTTCGTGGGTGGTGCCTGCCGGAGGATGCTCGGCCACTGTTTGTATACAAAAGGCGGCACAGGAGCTGTAGCGGCGGCAGGAACAGCAAAAACAGAGGCAGGCAGCAGCTGACGACGCGAATTCGAAATTCGAAAACTGTTATCAACAAACCAGGGTGTATCTGTGTGCGCGTATCTGTGAGAGAGACCACTGTGTGGGTGACTACTTGGCCATGGCAGATGAAGCCCATCAGTTGGCGGCTGTTGCACGTTGCGTGCGGTTTCGTTGGGCTCCGAACTCCGTGTGACGCGCTTCGAGCTCTGAACTACGAACGCGCATCCTTCGGGTCCTCGAAAATTATTCAAAGTGCGTTCCTGTGTGGGCTTTTTAATAACCCAGCAGCGAAGGGCAACTAGTCGCCACTACTATGTCCCGACTATCGCCAGGAAAAGTGCCAGGACCTGTCATTTACTATTTGCCGTTGGAGGCAGTCGGTTGTCCTCGCGCATCTTCCCAGAGCCCCAAAAGCGTGATCGGTTTAAAACTAAATTGAACGTTTTTTTTGAAGCAGCTTAAAGTGTAGGAAAAGTATTATTTATACAAATAATCCAAAATAATAAAAGGCAATTCGACCCTATAATTTAATAAATCTAATCAAGACCAACCCTTGTCAAGCTTTGAAATAAACAATGTGGTGAAGTAATATGAAAAAGCTAACATTTACGTTGAAAATAAATATGAGGTGCTGCCAATATTTTAAATACATAAAAATTACAAATGACAATTTTTAAGTAGGTCGTTCTTTATATTTAATAGAAGATCAACTTTGCAAAAGCTTTACTGTTAGTTTCTTCAAGTAAAACTACTATTAATACAAAATGAAAATGATATATAGGTAACTAAATTTGGCATAATTAACGCAAGTAACTAAAATTCAGTATGAAGCTGAATTTATTTTCAAAAAAAAAATAGTAATAATTTATTATGCTAATATTGCCTCGCGCAATTTACACAATTTTAATGAATAACCGCATTTGATAGGCACTAAGTATACGTCTGTTGGGCCAGCGGTACCGATGGCACAACTCTTTTCCTGTTACACCTGCCCCAATATAAGTCCCCGAAAAAGGGGGAACAACAAAAACCACTTTATAATGCGATTTGCCAGCAAAGCCACTTAAATTGTGTAATTAATTCAAGCGAGCAGCGCTAGACAGCAGCGAAAGGAGCAATGCCAAAGGGAAGCTCTTACAGAAATAACAAAATTTTAATGAAAATAACTCAGCAGCCACGGCGAAGTCGTATTTTGAATTCCCTTCCAGAGGGCAATTTTAATGTGAAGTTTACATTCGCTTTCTAATTAAATGAAAGTTACAAAAACAACAGAGCTAAAAAAATCTATATATCTTCTCATAAAAAAAAGACCTTATAATACCCAAATTGTTTTATATTTAGATATTCATTTAATATTAGAGTAATCTAATTTTCCATATAGGAAGCCCAAGAGGAGTTTTTCTGTTTAAATTTTTTATGCACTGCCGATGCCTGGAGCAGGAAAATGCTGCAAAGTACGACAGGAAAATAACACAGATTGGTTGTGGGAAACTCAGCCCAAGTTTTGCTGAGCGCATAAATTTTGCGGGCAATTTAATTGAAGGACTCTATAGAAATTCTTGGATTCAAGAAACGACAGCTTTATATGACGAGCCGAGATTCATTTATCCCGACACCGATTTGGCCGTCACGCCTTTATATTAAGGACCTGCGCTCTCCTCTGCCGTTCAAATCCCGCTAAAACCGAACGGAAATAAAAACACGCAGCAAAAAATGAAATCAAATCAAATAAAACCGAATTATATGAGCAGCGCGGGCTCCTTAATACGCATTCCTTGTTCATCCCCCCACTCCGATTGCTCTCTTCTTTAGGCAGGTTAAGCGGGCCGCAAATCCGCATCGCGTAATGAAAATCAAAGTACATAAATATAAAATTAAATGTCGTAAATAAAAAAGCATCAGGATATATAAATATATATACATATATATGTATGTGGCGGCGTGTGGCACCGCGACCCGCGAGACGACAACGCGAAATTTAAGAAACGTGCCACATTAAATATTTAACATACTCGAAAATCCGATAAAGACGGAGGGAGACTTTCAAGGATCCGCCGCCTATTTCGTCCTCACGGCACCTTGGTAAGTTGCTAAAATTAACTTGATTTGTTTAGAATAAGAAATAAATTTAGAACTTTGACAAGCTCTTTACGATTATTAATAAGGTTGCGATGGTCTTTTAAATATATAATCAAAGAACTTTCAGAAACCGGAACATTTGCCATTGAGGAAATATAACTTGATGAGACTATTTTTAAATTATATTTATACCCCAGAAGTAGTACTTTAAATGATTCATAAATGGCACACATTAATAATTCAGATTATCTAACGAATGCAATAATATAATGTACTGCAATTTTCCCTCTGCTTTTCCCTTTTAAAGCCGTCAGGCTAATTCAATTTTCCATGCGACACATTTTTGCCACATATTGGGAAATTATAGGCGCATCGTTAGCTAATCAATGAGCAGAACCGTGATTTATCAGCTCTTCTATTGATTTATTTGGAGCGTCACTGGAGGCATTCTACTTTATTCCACCCCGACCCATTAGCTTTTGTTTTCGGGCAACCTTAATGTTTACGAGACGGAAATCGTGGGCCAGCGAAAATCCCATAAAAGCCAAGTCCTGGCTATAAAACATAAGAGATGGTCAGAGCAAAGTGCAACCGAAAAAAAACGCATATGGGAGGCATAAACAGAAATGGCATTTCGGCATTTCATAAATAGTTTTATGTGACCCATCAAATATGTATAAAAGCCGCATAAAATGCGTCAATGAATAAAAGCCAATCCAGAGCGGGCTTTAAAGGAAAAACATTCAATGATTTTGGATAGGAGAAATTGTATTTTGGTTTTTCCCAGCAAAATTATATGCAAATGAGTTTTCGGGGCGAGAAAAGTCTTTCAATTTTTATTGTTTTCCTGCTCTTGATTTTCCTTTTTTTTTGCGCAGTGGGGAAGAATCCAGTAAGGACGCGTTGAAGCGCTGAAATTTTTGCCACAAACAAAACAAAATGAGAATGTAAAAAATGCTCAAAAGGAAAAAAGAAAAACAAATAGAAAATGCCGTGAAAGTTTTATACGATTTCGAAAGGAGGCGTGACAGGGAACCAAAGGGTTCGCCAAGTCAGTTGGAATCTGCTGATGAATGTGATGTCGGTGGCGGGGCGACGTAATATGGGTTCATGTCCTCTCCATATATCTAGATACATCTTTCTTGTTCATATCCTCAGGGGCGGAAATGCAGTCATGGGGTTCGACATATGACTTACGCAGTTCAAAAGGAAGGAAATTATTACGACAGAAAATCTATCCATGCGTATTATATCCCGTAAAATCTAGTCTGCTTTCCTCACGGACACGTGCTATAGGTAGCCGAAAATAGCCACAAACTTTTATCAACTGTCAATAATTGATAAGAATCGCAGTCGCTCGCTTTTCCCCTTTATCCGGCAATAAAGTTTATCAGTAGCAAGTGTGATTAACCTAATCAATGGTGAGAAGTGAAGGAAATAAACAAATCGACAAGTGGCAGACAAACACAGGAAATGAAAGAGGAGAAAAAAACTGATGCCAATTAATGCAGCGCCATGCGGGAGGAATCGGGGTGACAAGCCGTATCATGGGGGTCGTGGCCTGTAATCGTCCAGCTCCACTCGTATCAGGCAGTCTAAAAATAAGCCAAATATATTTTCGGTATCGGAGGGAACTCCCTAAACCCCCTAGACTCCACTCTTCCCGCGGTTATCAAGTTAATAAACGTAAAATGAGCCTGTCCCATTAACAATACTCATAACAATGAAATGCCCTCACTCCGCACGTGCGGGAAGCGTTTTTCCGGTTGTGTCGAAAGTTGATTTGGTTTGGAATTTGCGGTTGTTGTCAAGAGAATTATAAACTCAATATTTGATATCTCCGTGCTAGTTGGAAGCAAGCTGTATCCTTTTTTAATTAAGAGCAAAACTAAAATCTATTATTATTTTTCACTTATTGTGGGAGTTTCAGGAAAGTTGTATAGAATTTTGCATTAAAGCAAAAAGTTTTAAGTAAATATGTTCGATGATATATATTTACTTAATTTCAAACAGCACTTGTAACTAGTTTTTCCAGTTGAATTATATCAGAGTTACTTTAAAGGAACTTCTTGATTTCCAGTGAGTGTCTCTAATCACGTTATCCAGAAAGGGTATTAAACAGTTCGACTTGTTAGGAACACATTCTGCTGGCACGAATTTCGTTGCTGGGGTGTTGATTATAATGATAAGCACTTTAACCACAGGCATGCAAATTGCCAGTAGGCGAAAACCTTAAAATTTAACAGCTTTGCCCCTGCCCACACACGCACCCACTGACACCGAGTGGTACAAAGTGAGAGCAGGGAAATGTCCTCAGGCAAATTCAATTTCGATGCCCTTGCCTTCATCTCTTTATTGGAACTTTTCTAGTTCAGCACATTTGACACTTGAGCTGGTCTTCCCACTCCGTGTCCTTTTCGCCCTCGCTGGCGCTACGTGTGTGTTCAGTGAACCGTTAAACTGCTGACATGGCCAACTCAATCTCACCTTGCGGCTGCGGCAGGAGCAACAGGTGACAGGAACGTGGCTTATTGAAATGTTTTCGACACTTTTTGATTGACAGCATCGGAATGAAAACAATTTGTTATTGAAAAACGTCCTTTGATGATCGCTCTTGTACTGCGTTGAGGGGGAAAAAGTCCCGGAAGCGGCATCGAAATTTAAATTTCATTTCTTTATTTTTTACCTGGTCAACCTGGTCCGGCAGGATTGGCAGTTGCCTCGATTGTTTGTGTCCGTAAGGGACATTGCCTTGGATTTTAATTAAAACGCTTTAAGCGAACACCATGAACCGATAAGTGTACATTAATCTCTGCAGGCTCTTAAAGTTCATTGAATCATGCAATTACGTAATTATTCAAATGTTTGGCTGTTCACTCCATAAATCACCGAGTGCACGTGTCGATAATGTGCGCCGAAAATCGCAAAAATAAAAGGGGAATCTGCGGAAAACATGGCCAGAACAATTCCGCAAAGTTTTGCCCAGACCCCGCCCCATCTTGAGCCACACTTATTCCCTTAAGCCATGGCTAATAATCCGCCGAGGCCACAGAAATGGCCTGCAATAGGCTGGTCCTATAATTCATTCTTGATTTCGGCTTTGGTCCACTTCCAGCTTGGTGTTAAAGTTTTCCCCGGTTTTCCCACTTGGCTCCTGCGGTCCACAGATGTCATCCTCCGTCTCCCAGCTGGACTGCAGCATATCTCGTTCTAATTTGCATTTTTATGTCTGTAAGTGATATTTCCCTTCGCACTCCGCCCCCTTCCCGCCCGCCTTCCGGCCGGTCTGCCTCTTTCGCTGGCAGCCAAGTGGAATACGGAATTTTTATGTTCAGTCACATGAGTAAGTGAGTTTCGGGTGGCTTGTGGGTGAAATCGTGGCAATGGCAGGCCGCGCGGCAGAGGAAGTTTCTGCTGCTCGGAGTGATAAAGTCTGAATTATTAAATATACATAAATCAAGAGACAAGAGGAATGTAGGCGCTTGTGGGAGGTACAGGCTATTACTGAAAGATGATACTTGCGTGCTAAAACAACTTTAATCGTTATTCTCTTGAATTATGGTTTCTAGTTAGGCTAAGTTTTACCTTAAAGAAATATTTTAAGTATGCAAAAAATGTAAATCATATATGTATCTGTATTTGTTAAAGTTCTTGAAAGTCTCAATTTCCGAAAAGATATACCAATTTATTATGCAAATCTGCAAAAGGTATTTTATCCCATTTAAGAAGGTTCAACTGTGGCATTAAACATTAATACCGGTCTTGGCAGGGCCATAAAACTTTGCAAACTCCTCGACTCAGCCATACCCGAGTCTTTGCCAAATGGATGCCATATATCAACGGCATGTATGCTGTTTATTGCAAATGTTGTGGCAGCCTGATTTGCATAATCAGCTTACAACTAATTAAAAGGCAATCAGCCGGAGATAAGGAGCGTGAGAGATACGTGGTCCAGGTTCCCGGGGAAACCATCCTGGGCTGCGAAAGCGAAACACTCAACAAGCTGCCGAAATACACACATTTTCACCTGCTGTCCCATCCCTGCTCTCTCCTACGCCATTCCCCTCCGTGAGCACCTGTTACTCGGAAAACCAGGACTGGCGGCAGGAGTGCCCGTGTCCTGACCCAATCAGTGAAAATGAAATTCTCCCCCGCTATAATGGGAGGCGGAAATGAAGTCCGTGAATATGCAAGTTGTGGACTTGAACAAGGTCGAGATTCAGATCGGATTTAGACTACAGGAAAGCTTTGAAAGTTGATGAAAACTAAAGTCAATTTGCAGAGGGATAAGTATCTAAGAGAATCTAAGCGTAGCTCTACAGCATGACTAGGAAACTTTTTGTATATGATTGGTTCTAGGTAATGGATAAAGTTAGAATAAGATTGGAAAAATAATGGAATAATGGAAATAACTGTTTAGCATGTATAGATGGAGTTTGTTATACGAACTAGCTTAGATCTTCCTTAAATACTTCTTTCTTGTCATCATTTTAAAGGTAATGAAATCTATTATTAAAATTGTTAAACTCATAAGATATGACCCGCTGACAAAATCAAAGAATTGTGTATCTTTATCTTGTCTTTAGAGATAAAGTACACTTTATTTCGGTATAATTCCAACAAGAAAACCTTTTCCCGCCAATTTTAATAGAAGGAAGCTAATTAGGACTTAAAACTTTATGCCACCTGCCCTTGGCTTTAATTGGAAAAGGTAAACAAAGTGACAAAGTGAGGAACTTGAAAGAGTTAAAGCAAAACTTGGTCAACTTTGAGTGAACCAATGCCATTAGGTGAAGCGAAATCCCATTAAAAGTTACACAGCGAACAGTTTCCTCTTAGCTGCGGCATGGACATAGAGCATACGCACCGTGCGCCTCAATTGAATTACGTATACGCGGCGTTGCCCAGCTAGAACCTAATGTATGTGTGCACTGTCTGGGCGCTAATTTGATACCAGCCAAAGGTAAACACATCCTGTCCGGGCCGGTGTCTGTGTCTGTGTCTGTCATGTTAATAGCCAAGCCCCGACCCGATTTCCCGCTCAACTTCCAGCAGGCCCATTAAAAGGTCTCTAAACTCATATGCATTTGTCTCACGTGTCGGCATCCCGTTTATTGCCAATCTGATGAGTAACTAGGGGCCAGAGCAGCGAGGGGCGTCAAAGCCACGTTTGGCGCTCATTAATTTCCATCGTGTAGGTTTTTAATGAAGATGCGTGCCTGCCACATCGCAGAGCACACGCCGAGCAGCACGGGGGCCGACGGGGATCCATCCGACTTCCGCTCGGAGCAGTCGGGAATAATTTATGCTAAGCCAAAAAGTTAACCCGCCGCTTGTTAACCGTATTATGCCCGGAGCATCCCCGTCCTTGAGCCATGAAAAATAACCCAGCGATAAACAGTGCCAAAAACAAACACAGGCGCCCGCCATCATCATCCCTCAAGGTGGGCCGAAACTTTTTGTGAAATTTTAAGCAGTTGACTTATTTCAATTATGAATAATTAGCGGGCAAGTATGTATATAGGGAAGTGTGCGCAATGCTTTGCAGTAATTTGCGGTCATGAATTTGCGCTTTATATAAATTTAAAGAAAAAGAAAGTTATGAGGATTTTGGGGATTAATACTAAAGACATTTTAAGGATTTTACATAGCTATTGGCTAGTTACTCGAAAAGAAAATACTCAAGTGCTTCTTATCCATTAGAAGCAAAGTGGTCTAAATTCCCTGCCAACTGCTTAGCATCCAAGCAAATAAAACCTTTTCTTTTGACCATTAAAGTGCCGAGCAAGAAAAGCAAGTCAGAAACTCTGAACCAAGTTGGACCACAAAAAAGCCAGGCACTGTTCGACCAAAGAAACGTAAAATAATAGCGAAAGTGCCTCTAAGGACATTTAAGCGGCTTGGCCTGAATTAAATTTTTCACTCTCAGTGCGAAGGGAAATGGAATTAAATGCCTGAGCAGAGGGAGAAGAAGACAACCAGGCAGCGGCAACTAAGTAAACAAACAAAGCCTCGCACATATATGAGTATGTATGTATGTAAGACTTGGGGAAAGGACCTGGACCCACACTAAAGCTAACTAATCACCGTTGACAGTAAAACGAATGAAACACACACTGGACTGGACACAGGATAGAAACCTAGTGGGACAGGACATTAGGGAGGGAAAATAAGCAGCGGAGACTGCACCCACACAAACTTGATTTTATAGCTGCCCCAGCCGTGCCTGTGTGTGTCCTTTTGGATCTTTTTTAGCATTTTATTTTCCTTTTAATTTAAGTTGATGCGCCAAAGTGCAAATAAAGCAAGAGATTTATAAACATAACAGAGCGGATGGCACTTCCGCCCATTCCCTGACAAGCGAAATATTTTCTCTGTCATAACAACAAGTTGAAAAACAACTAAAACTCAACCGCCATTTCACATGAGCTCCCAAAAATAAAACAGCAACAAATAAATAGAGTAAACAAAACAATGCGAGGTTTTCGCATTTCCGAGGGAAATTCTCTCAGTTCTCCTTTTTTAGCTGTAACAAAACAGAAAACCGCAAACGTCCCGAAAAATGTGTTGAAAGCAACTGTGTTCGGGTATTCCCCCACAACTTCAAATGGAGGGCCGGGCTTTAAGTAAAATTTAAGAAAATGACACAGCATACATTTTTTGCCCCACTGGCGGGGTTTTTGAACATAATTTGACAGAGATTTTCATCCCAATTTATATAATGAAGCCGCTTGCCTCAGCTAAGGGCGAAAATTTCAATTTTTTCTGTCAAAGCGACAAAATGTTCAAAGTAAGCAGACCTTTGCCACTTTTGTCCTGTGCAGCTATAAATAGTTTTGAGCCGTCCCTATGCGGCCCAACTCCTTTTTTTAGGCTTATGTGCACCCAGGAGGGGGCTCTAAAAAACAAGGATAATGAGCTAACATATGTTTGGCGAGCATAAAAACCGAAAGCAAGAACAAATGAAATCCAGCCAAAGGAGAGAAAAACGTCCCAGGCAAACAAAACAAATTTTCCGCCCTCGGGCAGCATATTTAAAAAAAGTGTAGGGAATTTACCCAAAGCTGCTTGTCAGTCTGACACTGTGGAAAATGTGGGCGGTGGGCGGTGGGCGGTGGGCGGTGGCGGTAGCGGAACAGGAAAATGTGGATATGCGAGAGCAGCTAATAATATTTATGGGCGCTCATTTTAATGCCAACTGTCAACACGAAAGTAATGTGTGTGTGCCCTTCACATGTAAGGATTCCATCCTTCGAGCGGGAAAAACACATTGCACAAAAATCCTATGGAAGGCGGCTTACGGCAAACAAACGCTGGCTGTTGTTGTATTTAATTTGTAATAAAAATAAAGTGCACATTTATGGGGCGAGACAGGCAGTCAGGTAAGCCAAATGAATTTGCTGCGTTGGGGAACTTTTCCCTTAGTGTTATGCTCTTTATTAACTGAAAAGCTACACAAGCAGGTCCTTTGGTAAATGTAAACGAAAAATTTAACATTAAAGTCAATGGCGAAAATTCAGCGCCCACAGATTTTCATCTTTGTTATTATTTTCAGTTGAAGGCCTGAAAATAGTAAGAATACGCTTTTATTCCATTCATTCATCGTCCCTAAAATAATTCACTCTAAGCTTTAATATAATATTTTAATGAGTCAATGTATTAATAATAAAACGCTAAACAACTCTAAATAGAGTTAGCTTTCAATACTCTATGCTGTGTTTTATTTTTATGTAACAAAAGGCTATTTTAACCAATAAACCATTCAAGGAAATTTAAGTACACTTTCTTACAAATTTGTTTCCATTTACTTTTATCATTCTACCCTTTAAATATTATTACATTTCCCATCAAAAAGCTTGACAAAAGCTTGATTTTTTTACTGATGGAAGACGAAAAAATGTTTTCCAGCTACTTTAAATTTAATTTGACTGAGAAAGAGGCTCCTCTCAAGGAAGACAGCAGGGTTTTAAGTCACTTTCAACAAAGACGAAAAGAAGAGAAAAATAAATTATTTGAATTAGGTAATCTTTTAGGCATTTTTCTCAGGTGTTGTAATTTTGCTGTTCCTGTATTTAAGGTCCTCTCCTCTGGCCTCGCATACGGCTGGGAATTTTGTTGGACAACATTCAAGGAATTTCAAATTTAATTTTAGGCAAGAGGTCATTTAAATTTGAGCTCAAATTTAATTAAAATTGTTTCACTGGCATCTGTTAAGTGGTTTCAATTTGATTAAGCAAGCGGTGTGGTTTTCGCTTTCCTCTAACTATTTGAGTTTCGGATTTTTCGCAGGATTCAGAGGAGGAGAAGATGAGTCGCTGGGACATTTCCTCTTCACTTTTTTCACGCTTTAGCAAATAAACCTGACCCACCAAGCCCCACGGAGTCAAATGATACGGGGTTTCCAAGGTCGCCTGGAGCCGTGACAGTTTCATTTTGTTTTCCTCGTTTCCTTCACTTTTTTATTGATAGAAAGATATCACACAAAGCTGAGAGGACTGAGAAGCGCAGAACAGGCGAGTCGAAGTTTTCCCCGAAAACGGCATTTGATAGCGTTTCAAAAGTTATCGCTCGGCCCACGTGCCCGGGTGCGTACTTATGTGGCCGACTGTGTTTGGCATGTTTAATCAGGCAGAAACCATAAGCAAATAGGCAAATTGTTTGCAAATAAACAAGTCGGAAAAGTTTACGAGAACGGCTGAAAGGCCGACGTGCAACGCCTGGAGATGGGGATGCTTTGACGACTTTTGTCTGAGATAAACAATTTTCCGCAAAAGCCTGGAAACTGTGAGAAGTGGGAAAAATCGTTTGATAAAGCTGCCAGAAAATTCTCATTTTGCCTGATGCGATATGGTACCTCAGTTAAATTGTTGGCATCAAAGGGTTTTTAATTATCCTTTTGATTACCCTAAAAGTTGGTTTCGCATTAGTGTGTTCATATGAAGTGAATCTTTAAGTGAATTGGATTAATGCAATGTCATTGATTAAAGGAAAACTCATCATACTTGGAACTGCTGCTTTGCAAGTATATAATTTGTAGTATTAGCTATATAGAACCGAAACTTTGAAGCTATTAAATTAAATCACAGCGTACACAACATATTTTATTAGGAAAAAAAGTATTTATAAAATCTATTTTGCTAGAAAACTGAAGAAGTAGAAGAAAATGTTGTTATAGGTTTTTCGCGAAATCAATCAAAGCATAAACAAGTTCCAAGAAAGCCATGGTGCAATATTCGCTTTTATTGTGCGCGAAAACAATTCCGAGGACAATTTACATGGCGACATTACATTTCCCCGCGGGATCAATTACTCGACTCCCATTTTCTCATTACGGCCCATAAATAAGTCAATGAAACTGCGACTGGCTGACGGCCGACTGCGCCATAATACTTGATGATACTGACGGACATCAGTATGGTCTGGAGGGGGAGTCCGTGAGTTGTCATGCCGAATAAGATGAAATACTCGTATTTGTTTACGGAGTCGCCAACGGAGTCGCAATTGATGCGTTAACCCCAATTCGATTTGTTCCATTGTCAAATGCTCGTCTGACTTTCGAGTGCCATCTCGCCCCCGAAATGGCCCTTAAGCCGGCCAGATTACTGTTCATTAACATACTATTCAGGACTTCCAGGACTTGTCTGTCAACAGAATCTGAGCAAACAATAACAATGCCGTACAATGGCCAGTGTGTGCTGGGTGCCGCCGAAACCCAAAACAAGTAAATAAATATGCTTCGGTTCAGCATAAATAACCCACGGTTTCGGGGTGACTTGGGCCTCTGCAGATGTTGACCCACATTCCGCCGGATGGGAGACAGATTATGAGGGGTTTCGGAGAGCACAGGGGGGAAGGTCCTTTGACTAGCTTAAAGTGCTGGGCAAACATGCGCCTCCGGGTGGCTTCAAGTGTTGGTAGAGATCTCCTAAAGGGGACAATGCGATTACTATGTGGACCCATTGTTGTGCAGGTCTGTAAGAGTTCATTTAGAAGGGAAAACATCTTACAAGGATACAATTCTGCATCAGTCTAAATGGAAAATATATGAATATATTCTTTAAGGTTAAAACAGGTTTGTTTAGTTTGCAACCAAATACCTTAAGAAGCCACACAAAATACAAATTAAAGGATTGTTCTATTTCATTCTGTGTCTTTAAGGAAATGTTTAAATAAAGTAAAAACCGATTTTATTATTAAGTAATTGGGACCATTTTAAGTCTTAAGAAAATTGACTCAACTTTTATTTTTATATTATGTTATTAAATTATAGTTAAATTATGACAAGAGGTGTTATTTTTGAAACGAATTATAAAAACATCAACCAAATGTAATAAAAGTTAATAAATAAAGTTATTAAGGTGCAGCTCAATAAATCACCGATAGCTGCATAAATCACACAACTGTTAAAACATTGATATTCGATTTAGCCGCCGCAAAAGTTGGCAAAACAAAATCTGAAAATTTCGCACCGCAAAATATGTTGTTCCGCTTATCTCTTTGCACAATTTTTGCATGCTGCGATGGCTGCAAACGAATTGATTTTCCATTTTTATGCTTGCCTAAACGGAAAATTTGCTCAGAGCCCGAAAGCAGCGAGACACGTAACCAGTTTTTGAGGGCCTGGAAATTGCAGTGCATTTATTATTGACGAAGGGGAAGGGGGAAGGATACTCATATCGGAAGAGGGGCCTACATATGTATGTATCTATATGCGTGAGAGGCTCCTTTCGATTGTCAACATTGGGGTGCCGGAGGAATTGTTCATTCCGGTCCGTCCCGTAAGTTAAATGCAAATATACACACAAAATTTACATATATATTCGTTTATGAATTTGTTTTCGGGTGAAAAGCTTAGGGAAATTGCCCGGGAACCCCCAACAAATTATATTTACTAAGCACTGAAAGTAACGAAATCTTTAAAAAGAAACTCCCATTTAGGGCAAAATTTAATTTTGTGTTGAAGTGCGCCCTCCGCTGGTGTATTTGTTATGCTAATTTCTATATTTTTGCGAATATTTCATCGCGGTGCCTCTGCTGACAGCCCGATTATGCAGCGCCATTCCACAACCAATCTGTGCCACCTCTCGGCACTTGCAAATTGCCAACGATACGGGTGGTATTTTGTTTTGTCTGCAAATGAATTGCCTCAATTGTGGTTGGCAAATGGAACAATTCTTAAGGCAATTCGGCCACAGAGCTCCTGTGTGATGTGAGGTGAGCGAATTATAGTCTTTACGCAGCGACTAAAGCATTTACCTCTCGTTGCAGCCAAACTTAAAACTTGAATGAACTTAAAGTCCTCCTTAGTAGTTCAATTATTGAATTTAAAATTTATTTGATACTTAAAGTGCAGTTGGTAAGGACTCTGCACTGACATTATATAATAAATATTAAAGTAATCGCGAAGAAACTCGCCTGTTTGAAATCCTAACTTCGACAAGCGAATTCGTTTATGTTTCAATTTAATTCATTGGGAATCGATCCAATTAGCTCCAATGAAAAAACCTATTAGGAGATATCTAAAACATGTATTCAACATACAAACAACAAAGTTATGCTGATTTTGATAAGATCTCCTATAAATTGACCAATTACTACTTTAAAAGCGTTGTATGTATATAATTAAATAATTACATAATTATAAAACATTATTCTAGAATTGCTGGAATTTTGCATTTACGTATTCATTTTATATTTATGGTTGTGTGTTTATTTATATTTTTATGTTTCCTACACTAATCGCTTGGTAGATATAAGTTATAATGGTCTCGGCCGTTCCGAATATTTTATAAATGAGAAAATATAAAATGGGGACCATCTTAATATTTTATTTTGAGAGCTTAAGGTCAAAAATAAATATATCGCTGGAAATTACTTCTACTCTGCTTGGAAAATTATAATTATGAAAATACATTTTATTTTATATTTTATATTTGAGCTTTATAGGCTCACGAATTAATTATATTGTTACTTTATGTCAACTTAATAATTTGTAAACCTTGTACTTTGTTTCATTTGAGGCACTCGTACCGATTGGTTACTCAATTGAGTGTCCCACTCTTGAATGCTTCCAGAAGAATCCGAAAAACCACTTGTGCTTGCCTCCGTCGTCGTATTAGATTAATTTTTAATAAGCTGCAAAGCACTGAAACGCCATTCCCATTAAAGCTTAATCGCTACGAGGAAAAATTAAGAATTCTCACAGTTTCAACACGCTTTGGAGAAAGCTCTTCATAATTCACAAGAAGTGAATGAAGGGGTGGCATACTTGGGGACACCAGAAAGTATTAACTTCCGCATCCCTGGGCATTCTTGTGGCAAGCCTCAAACTTTACTTAAGAGACCGACCTTCGTTTCATGGAGATTTGGCTGCGGCGACTGACAAATGGCAGCGAAAGTATCGCTAATTTTTCGATATCATATTTTTGATAAATGACCTGTGAGCGGCACACGCCTAAAGTTACCCGGCTCACGGAACGGAGAAAAGAAGATGGATATGGATGCCTTCCAGCTAATCACTTAGTGCGTCTCAGGCAACGATTTCACGGAATCCAGACGCCGGACACATTAATCAGCTCATGGCAAATCAATCAAAGTTGCAGTCTTAAATAGCAGAAAGGAAAACGTTCTCTTTGCTCCTCCGAACAAAAGAATGTATTACTCAATTATTAAAACATAGTTTAAATTGTATGATTACAAACGATATTTTATACTGACAACGTAATAAATGAATAGTTTAGTTTCCTGCTTTTGTATTTTACTTTAAGAAAGTCTTACCTTAAGAAACAAACTAGAACTATGTGGTGATTAAATCTGGCTAATAATCTAAAGATTTAATCCGATTTCTGCAACTTTTAGTAAAAGCACAGCAACTTTGAGCTACGCGGACTGGCAGATAAGTACGAACGAGTCGTACCTGAGTTCAGCTACTTAGCCGCAGGTTCCCTTGGCTGTGACTTACGCTATTGTTTTGACGCACGGCGGGAAGGATCTCAGGTGTTATGTCCGGACTAATGGCAAAGTTGTTTTTCGCAGTTTTCCTTATTTTGCGAGCTGCCTTCTCAGCTCCTTCTTATCCCGGCGGTGTCCTCAAAAAGTTCCTTAGTTATATCTCGAACTTCAGCTAAGCTCCTTGTGTGGGTGGTTATTTGTTAACCAAGCAGCTGTTGCACTCACAAATGCGACAGACGGCATGGCAGCATGGCGTATGAGCAATGCTCCGAGTAAGAGCTTCATGGCGTATGAGCAATTTTTAGAGGAGGAAAAACGTAATGTGAGAATGTAAGTAACTTTCCTTGCTGATGATTGTTGGTAGTAGCTTGTCCCCCTTGTTAGTTCAGTTTTTCATTCATTATGGAAACCTAAGCTCAACCAAATTATTGCTCATTTAACTTTAACTCGACCTTCAATCAAGCAGGGAAACCCTGTAATCTCTTCCCACAAGCATCCCCTCCTCATAATAATCATAACTAATTAATTTTGCCCCATCATTGTCTGGCGAGAAGAGGAAAATCCATAATAGCACAGTTCAAGCACCTTCCCTCCGTCTGGCTAACGCCTCGGGGTGGTTTCCTTTCAGCCCAATCGGCCATTGAGGCTGCGGGATACCGTCAATTGAAACATTTTCACTTTCATTCATCTCTGACCGACTGACTTCTGCTTGGATAAATTAAATTTGTGTGTCTGGTGTAATTAATTTTCCTGACCCAAAGCGGCAGCCAAGCAGACAAAACTCCACGCTTGACTTACGTTGGCCTTAAATTAGTGGTTTTTCACAGAATGTAACCAGAAACAGTCATCGGGCAAACCCTTTTCGGAAGACAATGGAAAGTGCAGGCCTAAGAGTGGGCAATGCTTTCTCCACTTCCGCTTCGCATGTGTATTTGTGACAGGCATGTCAAGTGGCCACACGGACACACACGGGCACCGCACGAGAGGCAGGGACCCTGACCAATTAGCACAGGAACTGTCAGTTATGGCCAACTCTCAGGCACGTGCATTTGATGGCCAGCGATAGCCGGCAAAAAGTTTCCCAAGACATAAATCTCCAATTCGGGCTTTCCAGAGACGAAAAAATGCGAAAACAAGGACGTCAGCAACAGGCGCTGCATGAACCGCAGATGACAACCAGACGAGGCGAACGCAAACATTTTGACAGATAACAGCAACCGCAATTTGGCCCATCGCAACTTTCGGGTTCTGTCCTTCTTTTATGTTTGTACTGCACCTCAAACTTGTTTCTCCGGGACGCGCAAATTGGGCTGACAACTTAAAGGTGCCACAGTTGGAAATGCTCTTTAAAGGATAATGTAAACGAAGACTTGAAATATAGCATAAGAATCGAATAACTGTGAGCTTGGTAGAACTTTCTAAGGAATAATAACATACAAATTTGTCAGCCAACATTAGTTTAAATAAAATTATACATTTTAGTTAAATTTAAAATTTTATAATGTTCTATTTAATCTTTAGAAATTAGCTAAAGGATTGAGCAAGAGACGCTTACATTTTTTCTTATTTCTTATTATTGTAGCTAGTTAAATTTTTTGGTTTGACTTTGAGAGCTTTGTACCTTCTATATGATTTTTGACTTGATTAACATATATTTCTTAGAAAAATAGTTATTCTTATGCTAAAGGACGCGCATTTCCAGACCAAGCTCATTTCCCATCTTCCTGTTTGCCTTCAATAAGTCAATTAAACTTGACAGGATGAAGGATAGGTCCAAATGTGAATCACGGTCTAGTTTCACACTCCTCGCATTCCCGAAAATGCCTCTCCATTAATCCCACTCCCCAACCCAACTCATTGAGGAATACGAACAAAGGCGCTGGGGAAAACATTCATCCCATCTCATTTCGCACAAAGCCATTTTCATGACTGAGCGGAAAGTGAGCCGCAAGTATTTGGCGAGGGTTTTTGGACCTGATTATATATGTAATGCATATTCTGTCATGGGGATTAATAAACATTTTAATTAAAGGGGCATCAGACACACCAAAAAATTGCAAAGTCTGCACGTGACTGGGCAAACATTTTCCAATTGCCCCGAACACACACACTCGCTTACCCGGGGGAGCGCAGTTAAAAAGCAATTGAAATGCTATTGGAACATGGCAGCTGAGATCTCCCGGGGGCTGGGTCTGACATTGCATTGACCTTTGGCAAATAGAAAATTCGTTGGAATCAATAATTAAGTGAAAAGAAGAAAAACACAGCTATATGTAGCCCGAATACAAGTCACAAATGACCAGTAACAATAAAGGAGCAAAGAAAATTAAGGCGATTGAAGAGCAAACACAATGAAGCGTGTTTCATACACCACAGACACGGACAGGCTCCCCCAATTCCGCCCTGACTTTTCCCCATTCTCCGCTGAATTTTCCCCAGTCCAGGGCATACACAAATGGCAGCCGGAGAATATGAGCGAGGAAGAAGTGCGAAACAATTGCGTGCTCAACGCCAAAAACGTCAAAGTAACACAAAAATTGGAGCAATGAGGCAGTAAATGTGAAGATAAATGGCCCAGGCCGATAGCAAAGGGGGAAATGCAAGAAGGACGTTTAGGAACAGCGGGGTCAACGAGGCCCAATGGAAGTTGTGTTGTGTCGCGACAAGGTGGCCCCATTCTTCAGGGCTCAAGGATACCTGCAATGTCATTAAAAAAAAAAGGAATTCCTTTTTAACAAGAAATGTATATAATTCTGTCTTCATAAACAAGGTTAATCCGGAACACGAGAAGATCATAAGAAAAATAACATTTTAAAGGCGTTAAATACATACCATTATATACATTTAATTTATCTACCTACAAAAGGTATCCACAGTTCTAAAAATGCTCTGAACTGTAGGTTTTTAGAAGTTTTTTTTTATTATTATTCATAATTTTGTGTGTGTTTTTTTTTATAAGTTTTGTTACACATTGAAAATGTTGAGTATATGTATGGATAGGCCGAATGTTGGATGTGTTATGGCAGATATACATATCCCCTATACAGTTTTCTAAATGTTATCTTGCTTCGCAACAGAGGCAATATTTTTTACAAGTACATGGAGTTGTATAAATAATATTTATATATATCATCTAAAATATACAAAAAAGGAACAATTTATGGCACCCATTGGCCATTGTGATGTTCGCGGCTCAGATGGGAACTCATAAGTTGATTTTATTCTTTTATTATAATAAATGTAAATCGATTTTTTTCATATTCTTGCGCTTAACATATTAGACATGATCTTAAAAATTCAGAAAATAAAAATAAATAGAGCGTTTGAGTTCGGTTCGGTTATTTTATCTACGGGAAGTACGCACTTTATGGCAAAAAGTTTGCAAACCCCCGGCGAGGGGGTTCGAGCAGTTATGAAAAAATTCAAACGTTGTTGGCGGATGTTGAGACTGAGAAGAGAATCAACTCCTCCTGCTACTGTCAGCTGATTTCCAGTATTCCAAAGCTAGGTGTCGTTGTTTTGGGGCCCCTTGTGATGCATTCGTTCTTGATGTAGTTCAGGATGTTCTGGTTGTTTTGTAGTTCGTTGTTTCGTTCGTTTACAAAATTGAGCGGTGAGCTGTGGACCGAGAGAATGTGTTTTGTTATTAGTTACATTATCCAAGCGATTGTCCATAAACATATAATAATAATTAGAAATACATGGCGTGCAAAAGTTGTCTCAAATGTTTGCTACAGATGTTAAATACAATTTGGAAAATCTTAAGACAGCTCCTTAGCTTAGGCAACAAATGTATGTTAATTTAGCTTAACAACATATCATTGAATAGGAATCTGTATAAAACAATGAATTCAATTTAAGGGACTCCAAATGCTTTTAATTTTATTTATTGCCAAAACTGTAGAACCTTAACATAATCATCACAAATAGTATATATATATATATATTGTTTGTTAACAACTCTACTGTTTGGGACAAACTAATAATAAGGCATACTACAGGACCACTTCTTCAGGGGATTTCGGGGTGAACACTACAAGTCATTCGTGTAGTTTCTACAATGAACAAATTTGTCGATTTCATGCTTTTTTTTATTTTTTTCTTACCAATTTGTTTCTTTTTACAGTTCGTTACATGTAATTTATGTAAAATTAAGTACAAAAAAATTACAGAGTTGCTATATGATTGATATAGCGTCGCTTTGTTATTAGAGCTAAACGATTTTTTTTTTTGTTTTTTTTCTGATCTTGAATCTAATTGTTTTGTTTAGAATATATCCTCTGCCTCGGCTGTTATGATAATTAAGATGTAAAAATAGAAATAATAATGTTAAATATTATTTGAAAATGTATTGGGAATAATATAATTAAAAAAAAAAACATAAAATAAAGTTTAATGCTTATACCCAACATGGTTTGAATTTAAAACTTTTTCTTTTCACATCCATCCAGATTCAAGGCTTCAATTTTATTAAACCAAATATTCCGATTATTCTAACTTTATACGCAAAATTTTGCTAAAACCTTAGTGGACCTAAGCATTATCCTTTGATCTGATGCAAGCTCATTTCTCTCATGCTTTTATGGATATTTTCGAAGTGTTTTCTAAGGGAGTGTGATCCAATTTGAATATAAATATTTACAAGACTTCGTATATACAGCTTATATATGTATCTTACCAATTCTGGCCTAGTCTAAAATTTTCTCCAAATGAGCTCCCAATAATTTTCTTCCGAAATTGGTAAGACCAAATTGCTGAAGATTTGAAATCTCGGTTGCGGCTGCCTAAAAGTATGCCGTGAAGTACGAACTCCACATATTGCATACTTCTGAACCCATTTCAAAGAGATTCCAAACCAACAGCGGCTTTTGTGATACGAATATATATATACAAATATATATATATAGTAAATATAGGAAATGTAGAACTTACGTGTCAGGGGCCTGGCTGGGTGCTTGGACCACAGGTAGCGGTTCTTCACCGGCGACAGGTAAGAGTCGCGGGCCACGGGGCTCGAGGCACGGGGCACCGAGGTGGCGCGGAAGGGCACCAGGTCGTCAACGTCCCACCAGAAGGGATCGCGCACGATCGAGGAGATCGGCAAGTTGGGGCTGGGGCTCAGCAGGTCCCTGAACCGGTTGCGGGGATGGAAGATCGGAAGTCCTGTTTTTGTTGGTGGCATTTTCAGTAGCATTTAGAGTCGGCAGAGATGGATGTGGTGGTGTTGGTTTGTTGTGTATACACAAGCGGATGTTGTTGGGATTTCAATTGGGTTTGTTTGTATTGTTGTTGCAATGTATACAAGAAGAGCAGAAAGAAAAATATTTTTTGTTTTTGCTATGTTTTTTAAACTAAAATAAAAGTAAATCAAATGAAAAAAAAAAACAACGCTTTAACAATCAACAATTATTTGATATTTTCCATGCGTATGTTGGGGTTTCGTTGTGGAAAAAATACCAAAAGGACGTATGGCGGGGGAAATGTTTGGGGAAAATGATAATATAGATTGATAGAAGTAGGGTGACATGTGGAAAGATGATGCGGAGGCGCTACAGTGGGCACATCGAAATGCGAACCAGTAAATGAATGTGTGTTTCTGGTTTTCACTTGACTCGGAAAGCAAACCGATTTTCTGAGATCATTGATTTAACTGATTGTTAATCGAATATTTAAATTTTTCTATAAGCTTTAATTGTATTTGAGAAAACGGATTTAGCTCAATTTTAACCGCAAACTATTATAATAAGCAAAAACAAGTATCTTGGTGACATTTTCTACGTAATATAATAAATAATTTCAATTTTACAACTCGAATTTTCGATAATTTGCAGCTGCTATTGCAGAAAATCGATTTGCATCCGGGCACTAAAAGCACGGCGCTTACACTTCGGGCAACACTGTACTAATTTTGCTGATGCTGCTGGCAAACTCAAACTCAAAGCACGACAAATACTCGTGCTGGCGAAGCCAAAGAGTGGAAATAATTTTGACAAATTATATGGCCACACGTGGCAGGGGGAGACCGGAGGTGGCGGTGGCGGGCGCAGCTCGAACGCGTCGCGAAAAATATGGCAGCAATTTTTCAACGCGCTCGCCGCCCATTATACCATCATCATCGCCACAGCTCCGTCTTCAAAGAAGCCGACAAGAAACCACATCAAATTCAACAGTAACACGCAAATTTCGTCTCTTCTTGTATCGGGACCAATTCGGATTTTCTTTTTTAGGTTTTAAGGTGGGCAAGAAAGGAGTGAATTTTGATTTTTACCCTCAGCATCGTAGGCGACTTCAGTGGCTCGGGGTCCCCAGCGACCGGCTTTGACGGGAGTGGGACTTGGCGAGCCGGCGCGCTCGAAAATACCGAGCGACCGACCGGGCGCATCGCCTGCCGCCGGATCGGCCTCGGCGATCGCGGGCAACTTACTTTCAAAGAGCTCATCCAGCGGCTCCAGCGAGCTGGCGCGGAAGCTCGGCCGCGTGAACGGGGCCAGGCTGGTGGCGCGGTCGAAGACCGAGGGTCCGCCACGGGGCACGCTGCCCTCGCGGTTCCAGTACGTCGGCGGGGGCACGTACGGCTCACTGCCGGCACGGGTGGTGCGGGCGGGACGGAACGGCGAGGCCGAGCGACGAGCTGCAATTAGAGAGTTAATTAAGGGTAAGCAGGAGTCTACAGGTAGTCTACAGATGTTTCTATCAGGTTCCTTTCCTAAAACAAAAGTCGATCGGTGAAATGATACCAAAAAGTAGGACCATATGCTGACCAAGTAGAATTCTGAAGGTCATTGATAATACTGTTTAGGGTTTCCTCTAGTCAATATAACAATAGACAGGAACT